>JAVHNF010022957.1:0-12509 GCA_034783455.1 Micropsitta finschii | reverse complement strand
GCATTTAGCATTTTGCGTGACGTAGCTGAGTATGAGTCAGTCTGGGAAGACTGGAGTTCAGTTTGGAACTGTTCTTTGGGTTCACATCTCATTACCTTGATGGCAGATCACTCCTACTTCACCTACCAAATTTAAGTTGCAGAGCTACTGTTTCCCATTGGAAAGTTCCGAAAGGCAGATAAAATGTGGTTGTGGTTCCTGGCACAAACCAGAGGGTAGGGAAAGGATGCTGTAGTGTAGTTCCATCTGCTGCCTTTCAGGACAGTCATTCCATCATCTAGCTGGGTTGCAACTGCAAGTTCCAGAAAAAAAGCCTCCTTAGAGGGATGAAGGCAAATGTAGTGTTTCAGAGCTATGTGTCTGTTACTGAGTGGCAGAGCTGCAGTGGGTCCATCCTGACGCTTTATTGTCTTTGGCTGTCTCCAGGCTCTGAGCGACGTGTGAGACTGAGAAGCTGCTTCCTTCCTTCAAGTTGGACCCTGAGATCATCGGTGACGTGGTTGGGACCTTCCCAGCAGACTGCAGATTTGCTCTCCACTGTGTGGGATTGTTTAACCCTTTGCCAGCCAACACTCCCTTTGATGATGTGTTAAAGATGATGGTGCATAAGCCAGATAAGACTATTGAACAGGTCCGCTGACTTAATGCGTGAGGTCAAAACTGTTCTTTCCAGTGCTGGAAACGTAAGATGTCTTTTTCCTTTCTCTCCATTCTAAATTCTCCCCTCCCTGTGGCCCCCATCCTACGTCCACCCCCTGCAACTGACATGATGTATTTATAACTGACACCTATTTCTGTCTGGTGATCTTCTGAAGCCTGGGAAGAGTGCAGAAGGGTCACAGCCTCAGCCTTAAGCACAGAGAGCGAGAGCTTTGTGCCCAGAGTTGTTGCTCTCTCCTGATAGGAGCTCCCTGCTGCTGAGACGTTTTGACTGGTAACGGGTCTGAGCCTTCATGTCCCACTGCCCTTCTGCGACACCTGCACTGTTCTGCAGCACAGTTGGAGAAGTCACAGTGCAAACTGTTGCCATTCACAATAGGTCTCCCTCCAACCCTGATGGAGTAGCAGTATTAAACACCAGCCAGGCAGGCTGGCAGCAAAGTCTTGTGGCTTCTTTTTTGGAAACAGAAGTGCTGAGGTAGGACCAGGCTGACTCCTGTTCTTACCTCTGCCTCCAAATGGTTCCAAAGAATGTTTATGGTGATAGGCGCTTTATATATATAAATATAAATATATCTATATAAAAACCAAACCTTAGATCCATTGCCTGCTGTTAAGTACTGATGCCGGGAGTCAGTTGTGCTGACAAATCTCTCATCTCGGTCGTGCTGGGATGCCTCAAGCCTAGGTATTTGCTAGTCCTTAGGAGGCCTCATTATTTCTGATGCTGCTCCCAGAAACCCCAGATGCACAAGATGGTTTTCATTATACTCTGTTGTGAGATGGAACTGCCTCCACTTCCTTACTTCTGTTTTAAAGACTCCATACCACCGCTGTGCAGTGGGTATCTCCCCAGCACAACCACTGCGGTTGTCACTCCCTTGCATTCAATTAAACACTCGGCTCTGGTTAAGGTGACATCAGTGTTGGTCACTGTGCTTCTTTGGGAAAGTGGGGGGTGGAAACAGAGGACCTGAAAGTCTGTTGTGCTTGTCAGGGGTGCTTCGGAGTTGTTCTGACTTCCTCTTTCATTTGGCTTTAGGGATGGCAAGTTAGAAACAAAACTAAGCTCTGAAGAGT
The DNA here is from genome assembly GCA_034783455.1 of Micropsitta finschii. Lineage (NCBI taxonomy): Eukaryota > Metazoa > Chordata > Aves > Psittaciformes > Psittacidae > Micropsitta > Micropsitta finschii. Next base: position 10,769 of record JAVHNF010022957.1, on the reverse strand, counting down.
GGTCCTGTTGTGTGTTTTATGTTGTAACCTGACTGCGTAATAGTTCCAGCTTCTGCCATCCTCTGTGCTGCAGAAGTCAGTACCTTCTATCCAAGCTGTTCTCCAGCCCGAATGCTGCCTCTGCTATAACAGCTTTGCAAGCTGTTTTCTAGCTGTCCATCTTCCTAATAGCATCACATAATCCCTGCCTGTCACTGGCCCCACTCAGCTGCGTCATCCTTTCCTCTGCAGAAGTGCTGTTGGCTCCAAGGGTGAGCTTAAGCTGAGCAGGCTGGGGACAGTCACTAGATGGCATCAGGAGAAGACAAAAAAGCTCCTTCTGAGAGAGGCTTTTCCGCTTGGTAAGAGAAAGCCATAGAAGGAGCAGGCGTTTGCAGAGGTTGAGGTTGAGCTCTAGCGTATTTGTGGCCCTGCAAACAACATAGGTGATGCAGCCACTGTGTGCCTACAGCAAGGGCAGCAAGGGACTTCTGTGGTGTCAGTACCAACCCTGCTGCTTTCTCCCCTTTCTGAGGAGATTTGACACTTCTTTTCCAATGCCTCCTTCTAGTAATCAGCATCAGTACGGCTTCTTTGTGGTCACAGGGGTTTGCAAAGCATTGGTAAACTGTAGAGTTGAGTGTCTGGATCTCCTTTATGTTGAGATTACTGTTTTGTCTCTTAATGCTCTGGATAACTGTTTCCTTTCTCCCACAGCTACTGAACAGTTAGAGCTATTGAGGCATTTTCATTGCTCAACTCTTTTTATTATAAAGAGCAGAGGCTGGTTCTAGCCACTCCTGTGGTACTCCTGTACCCCATTTAGGCCTTCATTATTGATAGAAAACTACCTTTGGTACTTTCTCTCTTCTGGAATGGGAATTAAGACCAGGACTGTTAGTCCAGGAAGGCCTTAGAGCAGCTGCCAACTAGTAACAAGTTCAAGCCTTCCACCCACTCTTGGTGAGTACAACAATGCCCAGGAGGGAAAGAGCTTCCTCAAACCTGTTACTAATCTCTACACAGCTAATTGCTCCCTCTTTCACTGAGCTGTCTCCAGCTTTCTAAGTTCAGCCAGTGGCCAGTGATGAGAGCAGGAAGAAAGGCTGTTTGTCATCCAGGTCACACAACCTCTCTCCATAGGGTCCTGTGTGTAGTTCCCAAGCCATTCCAAATTGCTGTTCTTTACAGGCACTTTCACAGACATCAGTGTCTTGCAATACGTGAAGACAGACATCAGTGCCAGAATCAAGCACTCGTAACAGTGCAGCGGGAGGAGGAGGGAGCAAGAGTTCGTACGTCTATAGGTAGTTCCATCTGAGCAGCTCACAGCACAGGGGTGACTTACAGTCTACATGCTGTTTAGAATGGATTTTGGTGTCAGTCATCTGTCAGGCAATTGTGTCCACAGATAGATGATCCCTCCCACAAACATACATCTGAGCCTGTTACACTGCAGGATGCTACAGCCAAGGATGCTGGGGATTGAAAAGAGACTGGCAATTTGGATGATGCCCAACAGGAGAGAACTAATGGGGCCTCTTGTAGTCCTGAGCACTGAACATTTGAAAGCAAACACTGCAGTGTCTCCAGGTGGACAACTAAAAGACTTTGAGTTTTAGCTGGCTTTTGCCCAAGGCTAGTCAAGCAGTGCTGTTCATAAGCAAAGATCCAAGATGATACTGTTTGCCTAGACATGCTGCAGTCATGTTCCAGCATCTTATTAAGCTAGGAGCATATGAGCAGGGATAGGCTGTGTCCCAAGTAACGTTTAATGTCATACCAGTCAGAGCAGGTGGAGACAAGCGAGGGAACAGAGCCTGATGGGCTTTAGCACATCTATTGCTTAAGCCTCTTGGCGCCTTTTGAGCTCTGTCAGACTCTGCTCTGGGCTTTGCTCATTGAACTAACTCAATTTTTAGAAGTTCAGAAAAGAGCTTAAAAAAATGAAGAGAAATCTCTTGCCTGTATCTCTTGAGCCCTTTCAGACAGTTAATTGGCCTGAGTGTCGTATTCATCCAGAGCTAATGTTATTGGGGCTTGGATGAATTATTGATGAAGCTTGACTGGAGCAAGAGACTGCTGAAATAAGAACGACAATTCATCTTTCATAGGGGAACAGCAGCCTCGGGAAGCAAACAGCCAAAAAATTAGGAACAAGTGGTACCAGGTTCAGGGGAGAAAAGTTCTTTTGATGAAATGGTGGGGGAAAAAGAGGTAAAAGCGTGGACAAGTGTGAAACAGCAGCTCAGGTCTGGCAAGAGAGTCAGAGGAAATGGTTAAATATCTTCTCAACAAGTTAAGCACTGAGAAGTTTAGGTGATGTTCTTTCTTGGTTATGTATAGGATGGAGTTAAGTGCTTTCCAAATATGCAAAAGGTGGGGAATTGGAGTGAGGGAATCTCAGTCCCAGCACAGTGATGTGTGAAGCTGATGAAGGAGGGGGGTTTGTTACAAATGTTGGGATCCCAGCTGCAGGCCTGGGGCTGGTGGGGTTTGAAGTGCTGGTGGTGAGGGCTGAGGACCCTGCAGGAGGGAGCTGCCCTCTCCTTGGTACTGAACGAGGCCGGCATCTCCGGGGAAGCTGATGCTGTGTGCTGGGGTGAGGGGCAAGATGATGTTTGTGATGACCCTGCATGTGTTTCGTCCCCCTTCAGCTGTAATGAGGAGTAATCAGAACCCCATGCTGTCTGGAGCGCGTGAATTCCTGTTTAAAGCTCTCCCAGCTGAGCAGTCCCACATCTTAACATCCCTGGTGAGCTCTTGCTGGCTGAATTCCAAGGCACAGTACATATGTGATCCCTCAGGAAATCCAAATGGTAAAGAACCATTTCTGTCTAAGTCTTGTCCAGTCAATCTTAACCACCAACAGGACGAGTCTGATGTAACAGGTCAGGTCATATGTCAGTAGGCAGTAACCCCAGGTGTCCTGGTCCTGCTTTACAGCCTGCAATGCCTCCTGTGTGGAGCCAGACATAATGTTTTCCATGGAAAACAGGCATTTTGCAATAGAGATGTTTCCTAGCAAGTAGTCACTTTTGAAGGAGACTTTTGGTGGCATAACTGAAAGGTTTAACTTTGCATTCTGAAATGACAGTAGGTTTTGAGCACACCACTGAAGCGTTACGCTCACCCTCCCGGGCTCGACAGGCAGAGAAGGCAGCACAGCTCCCCCAGCTCCACGTCCCCAGGGAGCTGTAACAGGCTCGTAGTCATGCGTGCTCTGGCAGCAGCATCCCTGTGGTACTCCCCTCCTCCTCCTCCCTGCACCTGCTCTACAGCTCTCAGCAGAGATGAGCATCATCCCACACTCATGCTGCCTCTTCCTCGGGGCTGTCAGATGAGAGCCGATGCGAAGCCGTGGCTGGAGCAGCCACCTGCATGCTCCTTGGAGGCCCCCGGGGAGCATGGTGCGAGGGAATGCTGCAAGCCTGGCCTCATAAATGAGCTGTGATTTCAGGCCCATGGACAAATCGGTTTCCCCTTCCAGGAAGGCTCACAACTGACTATTGCTGTATTTATTGCATTGGCCTTTGCAACTAGGGACTCTTGAGGGCAAAGAGAAAGGGTTCCAGTGACAGGAAAGTAGGAGCATTTGAACCCTTCCTTCAGCTGCAGCTGAGTGCCTCACCTTTGGGAACCAGACTTGGTTCTGGAAGCCTGATGCAATTCTGCTACGTGCTTTGTGGTGATCTGAACCCAAACCAGGCAACAAATGGGCAAAAGACAGCAAATAAGCAGGTCATAGAGGAAAGCAGTTGAGAAATTGCCCCATTCCTTAATGTGGCATTTGATGCCAGACATAGTCTTAACCTTTGTATTCCAGCAGTGCCCAGTGTTTGCTGCTGTACAGATGCACTGAGGAATGGTCAGGGACCTCTTTCTTGAAAGACAAAACCTCTCCCATTGCATGATGCTTGTGCAACTTTGCTCATAGAAAAGATGGAGGTTGTTTTATGTGATTGTGGAAGCATATTCTGCTGTACTTCTGAACCCACTCTGCACCTCTGATGAAGCCTCGCTAACTGGGGGACAAAGTCCTTGGGTAGCCAGGCCCTTTCCAGTTAGTGTGCACTGAACTTCCTTCTGGAGCATCCCCACCCTTAACCAGACTCCCGTGGATGTGCTCATGGTTGTGCTGATTTTGGATAGATCTGCCCTCACTGTAAAGTCATAGAAACCCACTGAGACCGTGGGCAACTCCGGACAGGAGAGAGCATCAAGGAAGATGACGTCTAAAGGGTGAGTCAGAAAACAGGGAGATGAAGTGGTAAGAGGAAATCAAGGAAAGAATTGTCAGAAATGTGTCTGCCTTCAAGGAAGATCTTCAACTTTTCCTGTACAGAGTCATGAGTGTTTAAGTATTAGCAAAAATAATAATCGGGACCCTTCTTAAAGGTCAGCCAATGCGACAGGGAACAGCAGGAACGAAGAACAATCCTGGTGCTAGATGCTGAACTCTTCCCAGTTATAAAAGCAGCAAATTTTATTACTACAGAGTTATTTTTACTTCCTCTGGAGAAGGAGATGATGCTATAGTCTGCGGTGGAGAGATGATCAGCAGTGGTGGTAGCAGAACCAGCAGTGTCCCTGCAAAGAGGACGGAGGGGCAGAGCTTAAGGAGGACAGACTAATGTAGGGGAAGTAGCAGAGGGAATGTGAAGAAGGGAAGGGCACAAGGGAAGATGAAGGAATGTGGAAAAGAGGCATCTAATATTGAAGGATGCTGTAGCAGAGCCTGGAGGGAACCTGATTGGATTTAGAGAGCTGGTCCTGCAGTGGGCAGTGGTGTATAAGTTCTTTGATGTGTTCCTATTCCCCTTCCTCCCAGCTGGGAAGGGACCCCTAGCCTTGATTCAAGTACAGGTTTTGGCTGCAGGGCCACAGGTCTGGTGCTGGCATATCTAGGCAGAAACGCTCTCCAAAGCCAACCCCCTGAAGAGGTAACAATGCTTTTATTACTGCCCTTTAATCCCAGGACAGATTCACTGCAGCCTGGTCACTGTTTACATCCCTGTGGGTCTCCCCAGGAGCTGATCTCTGGCTCAGCACATCATCCCTTTTTTTTTTTAGTGGAAGAGCACTGTCATACTTGTGACCCCATTCGCTCAATGAAGCGTTGTAGAAAACAGCCCATTCAGAAGGCAGAGCTGCAAACAAACACGTGTTTATTAGAACAAGCGGTTTGGTTAGAGCAGATGGCCCCCAGCATGGAGACCTGGCTGCGCTGCTGCTGCTGCTGTCTGTCTAGCTTTTGGGCTAGTAGCCTCATGAGGTTTAGTCCTGCCTCATCAACACCAGGATGGGGTTGACTCCTGCCTGCCTGTCAGCCCAGGCACGTCTCACAAGTACCTGCCCTTCGTTCCTCTTGAGCAGCCAAGTGTGCTTTCTCCGTTTGCTATCCTGCTTGTACCTCTCCTGGAGCAGATCGGCTGCGGGTCATTGGGCAAGTGCCTGTGATTTGTCTGCTTGCTGGAGCCTGGGACTCCAGCACTCTCTGTCTCAAGCCGCAGACTGGCTGGGAAACGTTTGACACAATCCATTCTAAGGGCTAACACAGCAATTCTGATCAGCTAGGGAGATCAGTTTGGAAGGAAACAGCTCGTGTTTCACCTGGAAGTGGAGGGCAGCTCTCACAAGGGGGTGAGAAACAACGAGGTTACAAAGTATTTTGAGGAAGGTTGGTTTCCAGAAATGCCTGGATTGTCACCTTCCCCACAGGTCTGTGTGACCCTGGAAAGATTTTCTTTGTATCTCTTCCAGTGAGGGAATCCACTGTTTCTTTTCAAATGTGCATGGAAGTGATGGCATCTTTTCCCTCAGGAGCACTCGGGGTGGTGTCACTGGCATTAGGAGCTGCATTATTTGCAGGGAAAGCTTCATCCCGCTGTTTCCAGGAACCATAATGCTGGTAAGCAGTAGAAGCAGGGAACAGGTTTTTCTGCCTTCTGTTCTGTGTCCTGCCACAGCATCCCTTTGGCCAAATCACCTCCCTGTGGGGTTTTTACATGTGCTAAATTAGGATAACAATTTACCTTTTGACTGCTGTTTGTTGTTAGGGTCAGAAGAGGACTTACCCTGAGGCAGTGCTTCTGGAGAAGGGGCCAGTGGTGAGATGGGATCTTAGCTCTGCCTCTGCATCTCACAGGCAGTGATGCCATCCCCAAGTGATGGGGACAGTGCAAAGCAGATAGAAGTGTTTAATAGCACCTTCTGCTGGCCTACAGACCAACCCCACTGGTGGGATGGCCTTCTGGGCAAAGGGAGAAGCATTAACAACTATAAACCAGAGATCAGAAACGGTAGGAACTTACTCCAAGCAGCCTGCAGTCAGTACCAGCATACCCTGAGCCTTTTTCTGAAGCCTCACAGAGCAAAGCAGCTCCAGCTCTGACCAGCCTTTCAGTACCTTGTTTTCCCTTTAATACATTTAAGCCCAACATCTCCAAGTCAGGGTTCGCTACGTTCATCTAAACTTCCAGGGTAGGTTCAAATCCTATTGAAACAACACCAGGAACAAAAGCCAGTAGCTTCCATCTGGCTTCTAGGTAGTCTTATGTAGGCTTGCAAGCCAGATTATGTTACTGCATAGTTGCAGCCTGTGATCATGTGTGATTGTACAGGGAAAGCCAGGTATGTTGGCATTCCTCAATGAGATGCATCAGTGGATGAAGAGATCCAGATCCAAATCCCCTGGAGTCTGGAACTCAGGGTCCAAGCCATTATCTGAATACTGGTGGCCAGAAGTGTTTTACTTCTTCCCTCCGAATCATCCAGCTTTGACCACAGGTTTGTGCAAGCTGGTGGCCTATTCTATCCAACATTCCATTCCCAAAGGGAATTCGGTTTTAACTAGGAGAGGCACAGGTAGCGCCTACAGTTTCTCTGAGTGGAGAAACAGCATGTTAGCGGAGAGTCCCAGTCCTTCCCTTCCTCAGCCTCTGCAGGTCTGGCACATGGAAAGCCCAGAGGCACTGAAGTATCCCACTCAAGCAGCCAAGTGGTAACAACCTCTCCAAAGTCTAATTTGCCTTTGATATAGACTTAATTGTTTGCGTCACCCACTGGGCTGGGGGAGGGCTATAAAAGGGGCTGCAGCCATTGTGTGAGGCAGAAGAGAGCCCAGGAGCAGCTCCCTCTCCCAGTCTTCCTCATTCAGCACAGTAGTCACAGCCTGTGTGCATCATGCAGCTGGTGGCCAGCCTGGTGTCCGTTCTGCTGCTGGTGTGGAGCGTGAGAGCCACGGCACTGCCTGGAGACGAGAGACTCGCAATACAGAGCACCAGGGTGAGTATCATGCACCCTGGGCAGGAGCTGGGTGAGGTGGGAGCATGCTGGAGCCAGGGGAAGGGTAATAAGGGCAATTAGGCTTCACCTGATGCAAACTCTCCCACCCCTCTACATTCCAAGGCACTAGAGCTTCCTGCACTGGCTATTAGCACAACTTAGTAGCCGATTTACTTAGGAATGGTAGAGAGAAGATGATAGAAAGATGCAAAAGTGAAGTCTGAGCTCAGAAACAACTGGCAGGAAGGACAGAGCAGAGAGAAAAAGGAGAAAATAATATTGCTTAAAGAGTACAGCATGAGAGAATAAAACAGTGCTAGGGAGGGAGAGAAAAGATATGTAATTGGTAAAATGATCAAGGGAGATGATATTTTAAATAGGACTCATGGGAAGGACAAATGTTTAAAAGATGGGTTCAGTAGGAAAGTAACAGAGGAATAATAAATGAAGTAATTATATCAGAATAAAATTGCTTTTTCCAGAGTAGTATTCACAAGGGGAGTTATACCGACATAGTTCTGCTAGAATAATTACACTCTGAACCAGCACAGCTCTATGCAGTGGCAGAACTTATTAGAGTAATATAATTATCCTACCAAGTGGCAAAACTCTAATATTATCATGGCTATAGCACTATAATAACTTTGTTTGTACTATTTCCCTAAGAGGCCGAAGGGGTAGGGAGCAATAGCATAACAGTCACAAGCTGCCTTCTGCTTGCCCTCGCCCTGCAGTTTTCTCACCTGCACGTTCCTTGCCATCCCTGCTGTTCCTCGGAGCTGTCGTCAGTCCCCCCACGCTCTGCCAGTCTGGTCCATAGCTGTATCCGTAAGGCTGCTGTTGCTTCGTTCCCGCAAAGGAGCTACCCAGGGAAGTGAAGGATCCCAGTACTGGTTTCAAAGGCAGTAATTTCTCCTTTGTGCATATCCACATTGTTTTTTCTGTCTCAGCGTTGGCTGCAGCTCATCCATCAGTGTCTCACTGCTTCAGGAGTGGGCTTACATCCCATTAGCAACAAAACTGGCTGCAAGAGAGAAGCGTACACAGTGCGAGGTGCTAGGGCTAGCGCTGTGCTAGAGATCAGGGCTGCTGCAGCTGGCTGGGGTTAACCCTTCTGGGGCTAACTGTGACCTTCCAGCTGTACATTCCTACACTGACAAATCCAGTATGTAAAAAGTGAACTCTCAGTACAAATCCCAGGCGTTGGGGAAAATAGAACCAAGTTGCAGGGAATAAATGGGTAAATAAGGCTTTGGTAAGAATTAATTCAAGTGTAATGACTCTTCTATGCACTGTTGCTTACAAAATGATATAATAGATATATAATGATTCTCTTCAGAGCATTCTGCTAATACTAATTCTGTTAGATACTAATGAACCAGTCCCCACAGGCACCACAGCCGTAACTCAGACAAATGGTTTAAGTATGAAAACTATTTGGATTTTACATATAAACACCATAAAATGCATAGCGATGGAAAACAAAGATCTGTGCATTCAGATGCGCTCTGGGATGTAGTACAGGGAATCGAGCAGCTACCTCAAGGTGTGCTGTAACCTGTGCTAAGATCTCTAGCTGCTGCCAAAGAGCCCTGATCTCTTACAGCTCAGGAAAGGCAGGGATGTTAGGAATGGATTGCTGCAGGGAAAGAGCTGCCTAGTTTCACTAACAGCCATGGCCGATCATGCATAAGGAATACCCCCTAAGAGCAGGCTTTCTGCCTTGCTCAGCCCTCAGCCTGAAGCTGCTGGCTCTGCTTGCAGCAGGTTGTTTCAAGACACAGTGCTCACAGCTTACAAGATAATGTGACCCAGGAGGCATCTTTAGCTGGGTTCCCCAGTCCATCCCCTAAAGGCTCAAGTCCTTTATGTACTTGCAGCACAGGAGTAGGAATCAGGACAGGCATAAACTGGCTTCTTTCTTCTGCTACAAACATAGTGTGTTGTTTTTCTATGCCTCAGTTTCTCTTGGGGGGAGCAGGGTTGGTTACTAGAGCTAAGAATGTGGTTAGAAATGATCCAGAAACATGCTGGAGCATACAGTAATTGCTGCTGTCTGGATCTGTCCATCTTTTGAGTGGCTCACCAAGTGGTCCTTAAGAGAGTCATTGGATAAATGCAGCTGTCCCAGCAGTAAACATGGCATTTGTCAGGAGTGGCATGGAAATGCACTTCCGAGATTCCCATAAGCATGGGAAACAGGATCGGTTCCTATCAAACCATCTATCCCAGCTTGTCCAGTATCCTGTCTCTGCTATAATGAGTCTCAGAGATCCGAGATGCTCAGGCAAAAGGTAATTCCTTAGGTTTGCTGGATATAAAGTGCAGAGAAACAATCCCTCAAGCCCAAACCACCCTGCTGTGGGAAAGGGATGGAGCTCAGCAACCCAGAACTTCATCCTGCCTTCCCCAAGGTCAGGCTATTGGAATATGGGTTCTTGGTCTCAAAACACAAGCTGCCTGTCCGCACTCCTGGAATAGTTTGCTCTAAATACTAAAGGTATTTATACCAAGCCAGCTTTTCCCTTTGCTACATTTCATTCTCAGCACTTTACATTGGGTTGCAGCCCCCAGTGCACTTAATATTCCTGAGGTCTTGGTGCCTCTTTCCCAATGATCCCAGAGAGGATGCTGAGCATTTGGAGCGGTGATGGGAGCACGGCTTTACTAGGAGAGGAGGAGATCCAATTAGTGCAGGCAGCGAGGGATTTTACAGCCAATTGATGCCTATTTGGTAGCAGCTCTTTTCCAGTTATAACCCACACGTGTGCCTGTCCCCTTCCAGCTGGGAGAGGGGAGGATTGACCCCAGCACCCAATGATCCCTCAGCTCCAGCAAAGTTGCTGATGGGAGAAGTATTATCTCCAAGGGCAGGAAGCCAGGGAAGCAAGAAGGGACCCCATGGTGGATGCATGCACCCTGCTACATCCCCATCCTTGATGGCCATAGGGGCCAGGGCCTCCATCCATCACTTTTCCCTGCCCTCTGCCTGCAGGAACAGAGCACAGTGCGGAAAGACGCCATCCTGAAGATGCTGGCGGGCCTGCTGGACAGCGTGGACGTGGGGCGCGAGGCGGCCTCCCCAGACGTGGAAGAGGAGGGCAAGCTGGAGGAGGAGCGGGCGGTGCTGGGGCGCCTTGCCCAGCTATCGCCAAGGGACCGCAAGGCTCCCTGCAAGAACTTCTTCTGGAAAACCTTCACCTCCTGCTAGTGCTGCCCAGCCGGGCCCCACCGGCTCACCTGCACACCAACACCCTCCCTTCCCCTCGGCTGCCCCGGCCCTCCGGCTCCCTTCCTTTTCTTCTTCACCCCTCACAATAAAGCATGGCGCCTCCGGGGCTCGTCTCTGCCTCTCTGTGGGTGATGCTGCTGCCAGATCTGCTGCTGTTGTACTGCAAGCTGCTGCGACTGGTCTGATGTCGACAAGAGGTTTACAAGGGGTGATACACAATTTGCAGGAATGATCAAACCTGGAAACAGCAACAGATCAAGTGGTTTGTGAG
>JAVHNF010022951.1:0-15817 GCA_034783455.1 Micropsitta finschii | reverse complement strand
TGGGCAAAACTGGTTTATAAATTGGCAAAAATAGCTTGAAGCATGTTAGAAATGGTGCTGCAAGGTTGAGTTAGCATTCAGTGTAATCTGTATCACCTATTAATTGTAAGTTCATGAATATGTTACTGTTTATCATCTCTTCATAGAAAATCAAACATATTTTAATTTTATATAATTTATAAGCACTTGGATTGTAGCAGTGGAGCTAAACTACATCTGTGCTTATTAAACATTTATTCCTTTTGGCAATTATCTTGTTCATTCATTTGGAAGAGTCAAAGCAGCTGGTTGCCAGAAGGTTAGCAGTAGTGTACTAGATTTTTTAGGTTTTTCATGGGAGTCCTTGTGGTTTTCACTGTAACAGTATGCTTAATGACTAAGTTTTCTTTTATGTGAGTGAGCTGTGTGGTATTTAGCCGCCTGCCAGGTTAAACCATGACAATATGGGGCACTGAGCTTCTGAGCTGTTGTGGAATACATGATTCTGAAATAGTTAACCCTGTTTATATGGACATGCTGCTATAAAATGAATTACTTCATTACTAGAATTGTGTCCACATGCCCTCTGTTCTGAATTAACTGTTGCAGAATGTTATGCGTAAATAGCTGGTCTGACTTTCCATATACACACATGCAGACAAGCAGTAGTTACCTTAACACTGGGGATGTGGCCTTGCTTTGCCAACCAGGATGGTAACTCATCATTTTCCTGGAAGTATATCAATATGAGTTAACTTAAATGTAATTTTTTTCCATAGAGGTGGGGAAAATATCATTGACTGATATATCCCTGATATGTGTGCTGATACATGTGCTGATATGATATCCCCGAGACTAATAGCTTTAAAACAAACTGAAGTGCTTTGCTAACTTGGAACCCTAACTGTGAAATGATGAAGTAAACCTGAGGTTTCAGGATCATTTCTTACTGAACCTTGGGATTCATATGCCTAGCCCACAAAGCAATTCTGTGTTCAAAATGTTAGCATAGTGTGTAACACTGATTCTGTTTTACTGCATCAGCATCTCTTGACATTTTCCACAAAAATTGTTAACTCAGCTTCCAGCCCTTCACTTCTGGAAAGGGTTGGTTTTGCTCAGTATTTTGCTTAAGCATCGATGGAGAAATAAACATTACCAGACTGTAGCTTTGGCAAAGTTGCAAATAAGTGTTATTGTAATACTTACTCAAACCAAAACCCTGAATAGTTAACACTACCAGGGTGAACATTAGAATAAATTTCTGTTAATGTAAATAATTCTACTTCTGTCCTGAATTTACCAAGTAAGAAAGGTTTGTTTAAAATATTCTAGTAATAATCATGTGCTGTATGTTTTAACTGTTTAACTTTTGTCTTTAAAACAGCTCATCAGAGTCGTAACAAGCTCAGTAAAAGTACAGGGAGTCTTAGCTTATGTTTGTGTTGTGCTGTTCTACTGTGGGTAAGTAAATTACACAGAATTGAAATGTATTTATCATTATCTGGTCAAATAGGTGAAAAAAGCTTCTTTCCTTATGTCTAGATGTAAGTATAGACACAGTTTATGGTCAGTAGAACATAAATGTAAAACGTGTTTATAAACTGAAATTGAGAGTGCGGATTGGTCCCTAAGTACTGTAACTGCATTGGGTTATCATAGCCCTGCAATAACTAACTTCAGTAATGAAAATAACTAATTGAATAATAATTGATAGATTTGACAGACAAGCAGCATACCTCTGCATAAAAGGGGAAATTGAATTCTAAGGAATTAAACTTTCTATGAAAAGAACAAAAATTCAGTCTGTCAACAAAAATAAGCAGTAAGTACTGCGAGCAGATCATGAATTCTTCTCTTTGGTAGCTGAATGTGAGATTTCTTCCTGTTAGGAAACAGCTATATGAGAAAAAAAATTAAATGCAAGGCTCCCCTTGCTGGGAAGGTTGGGGTCATTAAGTAGTCTTGGTAAATTTAATCTTAGAATCATAGAATGGGTTGGGTGGGGAGGGACCTTAAAGATCATGTAGTTACAACCCCCCTGCCATGGGCAGGGACAGCTTCCACTAGACCAGGTTGCTCAAAGCCCCGTTCAGTCTGGCCTTGAATGATCTGTGGCAGTTTGTTGTCCAAAACCAGTCATTTGCAAGTATCCCTTCACTGCCACATCAATTTATACTTGTGTTATCCTTAACTACTCACCAGTCAAAACATAACTTGAGATCCATTTAGTTGCACTTTAAATCCAGTCTAATTTGCCTGTCCTGAGGCACTTGCTGTAGACTGTATGGGGATGACTAGTTTCTAGGAAAGCTGTGTACTGAACTCTGTTAACTTTTGTTGTCTATCAGTACTTTTTGATACTGGAGTCCTTTTAAAATTGATCATAAGGAATTAAGAGTTTCAAGTTGCTGCAGCACGGAGAACCTGTCTGGGGTATTGTGGGAATATCTCTTCCAATGTCCTACCAAGTTATGTATGTAAATAAAGGCAGCAAGGTGGAAGGTAAAACACTGCTGGGTCTGGGGCAGTGGTCCAGTAGGTACACTGGAAAAGAGAAGGCTGCTGGTTTACAGTATCTTATGAAAAGGATGGGATTGCTACTCAGTTTTTATGAGTAGTTAGACTCATATGTCTAATCTGACCTTGATCTACAAAATTGTAAACTTGGTCTCATGGGTCTACCCCACATCAGTGTAGAAACACATCTCTTCAGTGTTGGATACTAGGACTTTGGGATATTGCATATAGGCCAAATATTAATGTTTGCTGTATTCCTCTCCACCATACTTTGATTCCTTTCCCAGCATACCACATGCTGTGCCCATGTTCTCTCTAAAACCAGCTATATGTAATAAAAAACACTAGACAATGTGACCTTGGATCACACTGTCTTTCTGCTCCTTCCTCTGCTCTGACCTGCCCAGCATCAAAGTACTCTATCTCTGAACCTGCTGCTGTGTGATTTCTCACTAGCAATGCTTTGTGGGAGGCATTTGGCTATCTAAATAGCTGTATCAGGCACTTTTTATCTTGTTTATTCATTATTTCTTTACACAGTGTGAAACGGTCACTACATCAGGCAGGAGTAATCTGCTGCTGCCAAAGCTGTGCTATGGTCTTTGGAAAGTGTCTCATTCTTAGTACTTGAACAAGTGGATTTCCAAAGTGGTTTCTCTATTAGAGTCACACATTCATGCTGTGGTATACCAAGCTCAGCACCTTTGTTATGCTCAGTGTCTTTTCCTTTTTCCCAACATATATTTCCCTACATCTACTGTTCCACTGCTTCAGCCCAGTTCTGTTTCTGGCTTGGAGAACAGAGGGCAGGAAGAAGTAATGTGATTAACATGAAGGATTAAGTGCTGTTCTTTGAAGGCTTAGGTCACAAGAGTTAAATACATTTCGGTTTATTTTGTCTTAATTGAAAAGTGAGAACAGATTTTACCGTAATAGTGTGTAATAGTTGCAGGATTCTGAACAACTGCAAACTTATATTGTTGTTAGAAATTTGAGCCTGGTGTGGACTGGCAGAAAAGAATAAAGGAGAATCACTAGAAACTCTTGCATAAGTTTCCATGAATAGCTGGAACTGATACAGTAAAGTGCTGATTTACGGCCTTTTCAGCTTCTGAGCTCATAAAATCAGAGTCAAATCATGCTGTAAACACCTGCTGTCTTGGAACAAAAGCATAAAAAGTGTAGAAAATGTAACATAAAAAGTACAGAAACATGACATAAAAAGTGTAGGGGAAAAGAAAAAAAAAAATCCCAAACCTCTAAAACTTACTAGAAATGGAGAAGAGCTTCTTAACTCTCAGAAACAAAATCTGTCCTGATAACCTAATAAAATTGTAGAGAACCACAGCTTTCAACTTGTATAAAATTATATCATCTTTGCGGTTGCTTGGATACAGAAATGTTGGTTTATTCTGAGTACTGAGCTTGGTCTGCTCTGCTCATTCTTCCATATCTCTAAATTTCTTCCGCATGTAAATGTATTGCATAAAATTCCCTTAAAAGTGCAGAGTACTTTATTTTTCTGTTTTGACAAGTTCTGGTTACATTAATGCAGTGAGAAATAGTGAAGCTGCTACTGAATTGTGCTTGGGTCACTTTATGATTAAGCAGTTAGACCCACACCATGAATCTGTGAATGTTCATTTCAAGTCTTCTTTTTAGGCAGTTAGTGGTATCCATAATAAACAGATTTTCAGAGTGGGGAATGAATTTAAAGCCTGCATTTGGTTCAATTCTGTTACATAGGTTGATTTGTGTAGACAATATTTGTATTCATTCTACAGAGAATAGATTGCTATTTCCTTGTTCTGTTGTGAGCCTTCACCTGCTTCAACTCTGCTTTCACATCTGGAATGGACATTACTCTGCATGTTATGTAATACTGGTAATGGAACTTAGATTTTGCAAAGCTCGTTTGAGTTATAAATCTAAAAGCACTTAATGGTAGATGAGACCTCTCTGTTCTTCAAATGAGAAGACAGGTATAAAAGGAACTTCCAGTGATTTGCTGAAGTTCGTGTTGCAGATTAGTGATAACAGAGAATCTTCCATCAACTGGTCTGTGCTGTAATGGTAATGCAGTGTTGCCTGTTTGGATTTGTTGAGTTTTATTGATTGCTTTTTGCAATGTGAAAAAGGACTCTTTATGATTAGCCTGTAATTTGTGAAAACCTGAAAAAAATAATAAACAAAACATTAAGCACTGTATCCAAAACAGATTATTAGGAAAAGGAAATAACCTTTTAATCTTGCTATAGAAGGGATTTAATTTGTTAGCTAATCCTTCCAAGACAGCAGTAACCATATGCAATTATTTTAATACGAATAATTGCAGTTTGAATAATATGCAAGTATTTTAATTTGCTAATGCAGATATGTAAACAAATCTCTTTTTTTTTTTTTTTTTTTTTTTTTTTCAGGTTAATATCTCTGAAAGTCCTTAACAGTATTGTATTGCTGGGGAAGTCATGTCAATATGTAAAGGAGGCAAAAATGGAGGAGAAATTATTCAATCCTGTCCTGACTACCACCCCAGGAAAGCCAGCTGGCAAACAGCAAAGCACATTTAAATCTGCCCAAGGTAAGGCTAACTACCTTGTTATGTTTTCAGCTGAAGTTCCTTTCAGACTAAATTTAGTATTAAACCACATGTAGGGTACCATTTGCTGCACAGTAATGCTCTTGCTGGACCTTAATTGTACCATATCACAGCTATGAACACAACCCTGTAAATGTAATAAAATTTATTGCTTTTAGTCCGCACATCATCTTTTGGTTATAAATACTCATCTCTCTGATAAAATCCCACACCCTGATATGTGGAGGTGATAGAAACATCAAAACACCCACACGCTTTTGTTTGAAAATCATAATCATAGAATGGTTTGGGTTGGAATGGACCTTTAAAGGTTATCTTGTCCTCTGCCACCTCACTACACAAATCAGTAAATATTTACACATTGTCTCTGGCAATGCTGAAGTTTGATGAGGAAGCAGTCTATGCATTTCTTCTGGAAATTAGTGTAAAATGTGGCACACAATAGGTATAATTACTTGTAGCTGTCATGAACACATTAACAAAAACCTTTATGAAATCCAAATAGGTATTTCAGCTGGTCTGCTCTCTTCATTTCAAGTTCATGCACCATGGTTTTCTCATATAGGTCTTCAGCATTAGCGGTTAATATATACCTGCAATGGGGCATTATTCTATTCTTGTGACACATTATAGAAGGAAACAGAAACCTTCATTGTTCCAGTCAGCTGAATTGGATTGTATATCTTACTCTGTGAAGAGCTCAGTGACAGCCCTAGAAAACTTAACAGTGGGGCTTTTATTGTGTTCACTCTATTGCTTGCCAAAGACTTGGAAAGCTTGAAATGTAAGGTGCTTATTAGTCATGATAGTGCCTTGCCAGCAATAGTAGAATTAAGAATCCATCGGTGTTTCAGTCGTAAATCTCTGTATCTCACCTGTGTCGAATCACAGGTAGAAACTTGGTGCGGACCTTTATTTTTAAATAGTTAAGTTCATAGAGTTGCTTCATTTTGTGATGAAATAATGTAATATGAAATTACTCTGAAGGGCTTTTACATTTCATTAAACAACTGTCATAATGATAATACTACACTTGAATATGACATTTAATAAGTTGTACTTACTTAGATTAACCCTTAAACTTACTCTTAACAAATAAGTCCTGAAAACTGGTTTTAGCTGAAGCAGCAGCAGTTTTCCCAGGTCAGTCAGCAGAGATGTTTTTTCTGCTAATGGAAAGATTTTGACTGAAAAGTAGCAATCAAAAAGCTTCTTCTGAGTTTTAGAATAGTCTTAGCTTTCATTTGTGATGAAAAAGCTCCATTTTTAATAATTTTTTGAGGGGGTTATACCTTTTAACAGCTCTTTATTAGAAATCTCGATTGTGTGACACACTAATTTTACCTTACCCAGCTTCTCTGTGTTCGCATTATTACTGCAGAGCTCTGCAATACTGGTTAATCCCTGTGCCCCACTTACCACAGTTTTTTCAATACAGTCTCTCAACCCATCTTACTAGTGTGAGGGTGAGGGAATTAACCTGGTCTGCTTTCTGTCAGCTTATAATGTAAGTCAGTTCATTTTCCTTTGAGTTTCCACCTCGACCACAGACACAGTTTAAAATTTGGAAGGATAAAATCTTATACTTGTTCTGGAAGGGTGGAAGTCTTAAAGGCTGGTAATCATTTATAGGCTGGGCAGCTCTCTGGAAGCTGCTGAGTTAGAAAATACCTTTTGTAATGAAGTTCTGTAATTAGTATTACTTGTCTCCTTTCTTAGTGCAAGTTTTGTACCTTTGTCTTGCATAAGAGTGTCAGGAGTAATCCATGTACCTTCGAGGAGTAGATGCTATACACCAAAGAGATGCTGTACAGAGAGAAGTTTCTGTAGTAATTTGGATAGTGCTGCAATTCTGACAAATAATGTTCTCTTGGCCTGGTCTGCAGTACTCTCCACATCAGGCAAATCTTTTCAGATTCTTTTAGAAACAATAACTTGGTCTTTATGAGGAAATAGTAAATAAGAAAAAAATACTTCCTTGTTGTTGTGCATTTAATTCTTTAAATGTTTTAACAAAATGTGGAAATAATACATGGATATTACTTACAAATATCTTGAGTTAATGGAGCTGGTGTTCAATTCCACTGAAGTAAGAGGCAGGAATAAAAATAGGTATCTTTAATAGAACAGCTTTAGGAGCCAGTGCTATTAAAGTGTGTAGCAGTGCATGAGTAATTTATTAGCCATCCCTAGAGAAGACAGGTTTATTGCGCTTATGTACAGGATTAGACACATCTAGTTCCCACTAGAGAGTTTCCTTTTCTTCATTTGGGTAGAAAATCTGTGTGTGATTCACACAAAGATTGTCAAAAATCTTTCTGCCCAAGCCAACAAAAATGAGAATGTAAACCAGAAGAATGCAGTTTATGTCCTGACATCTGGTTCTTATGCTCTTGCTTGTTATCTGAACTTCTACAGAATTCATTCTCTATCCTTTCGCACAGTTAGAAAAGGAAATCTCTTGGTAAAACTAAGAAGAGGTAGTGGCTCCCCCCAAGCATTCTTCTATCACTTCTGCTGATTTCATGCAGCACATTTTTCATACCAGCTTTGGACGTCAAAGGTGTGTCAGTATGTCTGTATTAAATTCGTGATTATCTTTGTAATTGTCTCCTGTTCCAACAGGAATTTCCACAGATGAAAATGGATCTACATCAGTTACCAGTCAACCTGTGCACCAGGAGAACTCACCATCTTTACTTGTAACAAGCAATTCTGATCAGTTTCTGACAACTCCTGATGGAGAAGAAAAAGATATAAGCCAAGACAGTTCAGAATTAAAACACAGGTCTGCAAAGAAAGACTTGCTGGAGATAGACAGGTTTACTATTTGTGGAAACAGAATTGACTAAGATTTTTTTATTTTAATCAATGTGCTGAGGATACTGAGCTGTGGGGACAGCAGATGCTACCAGAATGGACAGCTGCCAAAAAAGGCACATAAATATTTATTTAAAAACTTAAATTATTAATGGCAAAAAAAATTAATTTCTTTCTACAAGTAACTTGGCTTGGTATCTGATCAGGTCAAGTCAGTGATCTTTAACTTGCCTCTTGAAAAATGTGGTGGATCGTGAGTTTCTAGCCTGGTGGCAGAGCTGCAATATCACTTTTCTGGAAAATAGACTGGAAAAAAAGCATAAGCCTGTTCTGCATTATGAAACCGTGCTTCCAGAACATACTACTTGTCATGAAGGTCCCTTCAGTGTTAAGGATATTCCTGGAAATGTACACAACTTGAGCGGGAGCTTGCCTTTCCAGTTACCTTGTTTTATTAAACATCTGCAAGCAGAACCCAAAACTTGTGCTTATATCAACAAATGCATAAAACGTTGGTACATAAAACAGTAAGTCAAGATAGTTACTCCTGTCAACAGAAACCTTTTCAAGATGTATCTTGAAAATCTTGTGATCAGAATAAAATCTTGCCTTTAAATGAAAGACTTACTGCATACTATTTTGTCCAAATACTGAGCACCAAGGAAAGATCACAGTAGTGAAGGTTCTGCTTAACTGGGCAAATATGAAGCATATTCATTTCTTGTGTTGTGTGTCCTGCAAGGCAAATTATTTATCAAATTATTTTGAAAAGCTGAGGATTTTTTTGTTGCTGTAGGGGAAAAAATCATAAAGGGGCACTTGTATATTTTGAGGAAAGGCAGTGTTAATGGCAGCAAGCGTCGCGTTGGAACCGTATGTATGGCATTAACACAGCAGAAAAGAATATTGCACTGCATTTTGGGTTTAACTGATAAAAGTGACATCTGTGTATTAACATGCCTGAGAACATGCTATAAAAGCTCATATTGACAATCAGATCAGAATGATCCATTGTAATTGATTTGGTTTAGCCACACTTAAGTAGATAGACTAGATCTATAAGAAAGCTTACAAGCATTACAATGCATCTAAATTTCTGGTGTGAAATGCAGTTGTGGGAGAACTGATGAAAGATGGTTTAGAATCCTCAAACCAAGAATGGAATGAATTTGAGCTCAAAATTTAGGCTGGAGACTTGTATCAAAAGACACCCTGTAGTTAGCGATAAATTGCTGTAAAACACCGCATTAATTTCAGATGCCTTTCAGCTATTTAAGTAAGCACTTGTTTCACTTTCCAGGGGAAGGTATCATAAAAGTACTTCAGTGCCAAACAAATTAAGACAAAATTTGCTTTTTGCTAATTTCATAATTTGTCAGAGTGGGAAAGTCAAAGTTTATTTGCTTTATGAACATGTAAAAGTCTAATGTATATGCTAATCCCTGAAACTTGCAGGACTACAGTAATATAACAAATGGAGATAGCTGAACAGTTACCATGTATCTGAGCAGACTTGGTAATGAGATTTGCCATACAGGTTAGCATGCTCTGCTCTGGTGGGAGCTTCTTGCTGCCGTCTTTCAGCCTCTCCTCTCCCATATAGAGTAGCTGGAGGAACGGCCAAAATCTGTGGTTACTGTTCAGGGATGAGAGTAAAAAGAAGAGGACTTGTGCTGGGAAAAAAATCTGAAACTCTTTAACTTTTGTTGTATTTTATACTAATTAGAGATGTTCACACATTGAAATTCAGATTATCTGTCAATTTGGTGTATCTTATTTTTGAGTTATTTAGCAGTTGCTAAAGAAAGCTTGGATTTGCTTTCATTTTTTTTTCTGTTGAATGACATTCTGTATCAATTTTATATGTGCATCCTGTGTGAAACTCAATAAAATTCAATTTTGTAATATTTGTTTAAAAAAGGACAAGTACAGAGTTGACATTTCTTTCTTCATTTTCAGAGTTGGTGAACTTGCAATGTATTTACTGTATTAAATTCTGATTTCTGTAAAGTAAGATTCTTGCAAATGTGGGACATGAATGTGGGTAACAACTGGGTTATCAATGACTTCTGATTTATTTTGTAGCAGTTGCTTGCCTTTTGTAGGAAGAAGGTATTGATGCCAGCGTAGTATAAATTTGGTTTTTAAAGATAAAACCCATGTAAATAAAAATGTATGTCTTAAGGGAGTTATAATTTATGTAGGCAATTACTACAAGTGGACTAGTTACACCTACACAGCAAAGCCAAATGTAATTGCAGTATAAGCTTAGGCATAACCATTCCTGAGCACAGGACAATAGTAGTGAAAGGGCAACAGGTAACTTCACTGAAGTCGGGTCCTGCCCACATCTTCATCCTGAGGTTGGCAGCCTTTGTTGCTGTGTTTTCACGCTTGAATTGTGATAGCTAGAGCTAAAGCAGTGTAGCTGGGCTTTGGGATATGGCTGTTACACCTGTGTTTGTTCTAACTCTTAGTACAGATCACAGTAATTCCAAGGTATGCTTGAGGGACTGGTTAGAGAGGGCATTGCAAATGCAACACTTCCCCTTAAATTCTCTGGAATTCTGGTAGGGACTCAGCTGGGCATGAAATTTCATTGTTCTTTCTTGCTCTAAGCTCTCTAATTGTTGTCATGTTTTTGTTTGTAATTAATAGGGATCCCTTGAATATCTAGCAGGGCATCTTTAATGAGAGGTTGCAGCTTCTCTGACCCGGATGGTCCTCTTAGAACTCTCGAGGTGGCGAGGGGGAACAAACTACAAAACAAACCAGAAGTACCAAATTTCTTGTCTGTAGATACGGTTCTTTAGTTCTGTAGGCTTTCTTGAAAAGATCCTCTCTTAACAATGAAATAAGTAAGAGCATTGGAGGTTAAGCAGTGAATAAATTGAGTTCTTCAATTGATAAATCCCTCCAAAAATAAAGCCTAGGCGGTTCTGATGCAAGCAGTAGTATTTCAACTACAGTTACAGTTGCCAAAATAATTCCAAAAGCACACACTGAGTAGAGTGTATATCCATAATTAGTATTACTCATTAGTGGGAGCACTAAGGAACAACTGTGTTTTTTCATAGGATTATTTAATTAATCTTCTGAAGCCTTTCAGATGTTCATAAGCCAAGTAGAATTTCCCCTCAAGCAAAACAGTTTTACAGTCACAAGTACACAGTTAATTTACTTGCCTCTTCATTCAGACTGAGTTTGCTGAAACTTTTCAACTTTGCCTTGGCTTTTTTTGGTGCAAAATTTTCTCTAAGTATTCATTTAGAAGTCTTTGTAATTTGGCAAAGTTGTTGAGGTCCCTGTTGTTAAAGCCAGTGTTTGCCCAGTTGTGGTTGCTATGCCTGCTCAGCTGTTGGGCTGCAATTTGGAATCAATTTGATGGTGGTAAGCAAGGATGAACACAATTATAGTACAAATGTAATCAAACTTCCTGAAACATTCATAGTATCATCACAGAGTGGTTTGGGCTGGAAGGGACCTTAAAGATCATCCAGTTCCAGCACCCCTGCCATAGGGAGGGACACCTTCCACTAGACCAGGTTGCTCCAAGCCCTGTCCAATCTGGCCTTGAGCACTGCCAGGGATGGAGCAGCCACAGCTTCTCTGGGCACCCTGTACCAGTGCCTCAGCACCCTCAGAGGGAGGAACTTCTGCCTTATATCTAATTAGGACATTAGGAAACAGTGTCTTACAAACTGGGCTGCTCCACTGTGAGTAAACTAGGGTTTATACCAATTGTGTCAGTCTTGGGTAGTGATGGCTTCAGGAATGCTCTTCACAGTTACTAAACAAAATTTGCTCTTGAAACATCTTCAGAGTAATTGCTGCTTCGTAGACGTTTGGACTATGTTAATTTTGCTGACTCCAAGGAACCAAACAGCTTTGCGTAAGTACTAAGCAGCAAGCAGGGGGGCTACAACGATCACTGTGGAAGCAGCACAACGGGGCCATCTTTATCTCAAGGAAATTTTCCCATATGTAGTGGTATGGGATACTTAAAGACTGTGAAGGTTGTCAAAAACCTAATGTATCATTTCTGTATGTCTTGTTCTCTAGGAGAACAGTATCTTTCACTGCCATGCCAACTAAGCCTGGGCCAAGCTAGACCTTTTCTAGGACTTCAATATCTGTTACACTTTGATTTAGAAAAAACACTGCCAACAGAGGAGTTGTAAGAGAGGTCATGAGTACATAACACCAAAGAACATTATTAATAAGCTTGCATCTGTAATAACAGAAAAATCCAAACTTATAATAGGTTTTAAAACATTCCTCAGTTTTGACCAAAATGCTGTTACCATGTTTGCAATGAAATAAACTGAGATTTTAATTAAAGTGTGCCTTTCCTGGTTTAGGTTGTGCATGTCTTCCATTCATTACGTTTTGGAGGAGAGTAGTGTTATCAAGTTGAGCCAAGGTTTCACTCTAATTGGAGGCAGTTCTGTCTTGCAGCCAAACTGCAGAGAGTGTTGAGCATAGGAGGGAGAGAGGAGCTGATTTGTGGTGAGTACAAAGATGTGGGTTGCAGCAACACTGCCTTGGGTTGTCTTTTGTATTTTAGGGTGACTGGTGCAGTTTTGTAAACTTTGCTAAAAATACCCTGTATTTAATAGGCAAACACATTGTATGTATTACACATTGCATTGCATTTACTACTGTCATGTGTTTATATCAGAAATTACTCAGATTGGTGGTATGACAGCTATGTTGCAAGGTACGTATATTTTCAATAGAGCAATTCTGGTGTTCAGGGAAGGATCAGGTTCTATGTTGTTGTTGCTGCTTCCCATCCCTGCTCGGTTTGTTGAACAAAAGCAGCAATACGTTTCCATGTAGGTGGGCTGCTTTGAACATCAGAGCATGTTCCTGTGATGCCCGGTCCTGACAGGTGCTTCTATCTGCTGTTCCTGTTGAAAATAAATGAAGTATCAAGGTAGCTCAGGAATCACTTGTGCGGTGCTGACAGTTTAAAAGAGGTCATTCAGAACAGCTTCAAAGAGGTAATCCAGAGAAGTGGAATTGTGGAGCCTTGGGAAATGATGCCTCTGATTTACCGAGAAGTGTGGCAATGAAAGTTGAAATCCAGCACTGGACAGCACATCCTTGGGCTCAGTACACCAAATCAGAGCAGGAGGGTGTGTGAGTTGATGTTGGCAAGTACAGTCCTGGTGACGGGCCTGACTGTCAGTCCAAAGTCTTCCTGCAGATTAGATTTGAACTTGACATTCTTGTTAAAGGCAGCAGTATCGCCATCAGCCAAGTTCTTTCTGTAGCCAAGGCAGCAGGAGCCATGCTGAACTAGTCTCTTCTGGAAGCAGTTCTTGAGTATCATGTACACACGTATCTAACCTCAAAGCTATGAAACCTTGGTTTAGGGTCAGTTAACGCTCTGTTCCCCTTGGATACCTGCAAGCTGTATCTGTAATTGAAAGGAGCCTTGCATTGAGGCTTGACACTAGCTACTGATTTGAGACAATGGCCTTAATACAGTAGCAGAGAAACCACCTATTAAGCTAAAAATTTGAGTTGTCTTTAGTCACTTAAAATTACTCTGACATTGGAGAAGGAGAGTGAATTTTGGTCCATCTGAGGTAATGGTTTACGGTGCTTGTTCAGCCATTTAGTGACCACATGCTATTTCACCTCCATGTGAGCAGGAGTAAATTCTCTAGCCAGTTTTTGTGCTAAACCCTCATTAAAAACAAGGACCAAAGCCCCAGTGTATATTTAGTAAGTGATTCTTTATAGTAGATGATCTGTTAACGGCATCAGAGTAATTTTGTGGAGTCGATTTACCTGCTTTGTACATCTTATGTTCAAAATGGCAATTTGTGTGAGGTAAATTTCAGCTTTTGATCTGGATGCACATTGGTTTTTTATTGCTATTTAATTGATCTGACAAGTCTGCTTTCTAAAACATAAACATTCCAATAGCCCCATGTTCCTGTAATGTGGACTTTTGTCCAAAGGGACCTAAGGGCAGTAGGTGCTAAGCTCTTGATATGGCAACCACACCACAAACCCTAAGAAACCAAAATACAAGTGGGTACAGTTTCACGTACCCACTGTAAGGAGCTGGATAACCTGTGGTTTATCCCTGGTGTGAGCAGTCCATGAGAGCAGAAAGAGCACGGTAAGAGACCAATGCACAGTATACTCAGTTTGCAGGCCTTACTGTTTACCTGTAAATTCTCCTTACAGTGCAAGGAAATGAGCTACATCTTGGCTAAATCTTGCCTGTAGAAGAAAATCCTCTCACAGGAACTTAACTTGGGAAGGGCTCTTGGACTATTAAAAAACGTTGTTGTCTTATAATGATAAGACAACAAGATTTTGTCTCTAATTACTGGCTTTGGGTTTGCTGCAATGCTGCAAGTAGCTGTTGACAGCCTGCGGTGATAGTGAGATGGGTATCAAATTATTAGCATTATGATTTCACTACGGGGTAATGCAAGTATGAGGACACCTGGTAACCTTCAAACACAGTCCTGCAACAGCTGTAAACCAGAGCTCCCTAATTAATGAGCTCTGGCCTCAAAGCCACATGAAACCTGTTAATTTTGTTTAGCGTATTATGGAGCATTTGAAAGACCTTCGTGGTGTCTTGAAGAGAAATTGGTCAGGATAATGTTTTCCCCAGAAAAAATAATGGGGGATTTTCTCCTTCAGCCCACCATGGGGTAATGCTCAGCAGACTGGGACTTCTAAAGCCTCTGTCATTTATATGCTTGCTAATGATCTATGAAGAACATATATATGATTTTATTTGTAAAGAAAAAAGGAAGGAGGGGGCTGATAAATAACTTCAGTTGAAAAAACCCCAAAATCTAATGTTTGAAAATAGCCTCTGCAAATGTAGATCTTAATACATCAAGTGTAACAGGAAGAATGGCATGTGTTTGGGTGCATGTTTCCAGAGTTGCATATGTGTATGTTTATGTAGCAAGGACAAAGTAGGGTACAGTCTTTCTTCATTGTTATTCCATACTCCTAAGCCGTGCTATTTGCCCCTTCAAATCAGTCTCTAAACAAAATCAGTTTCAGAATGAAGTTTGTCTGTAACACTGTTACTGGCTGCTTTTGTTCCCCTTGCAGGGTGCTAGGTCTTCAAAGTACAGTTGCCTCTGCAAAGGAACATGCTCAGGTCTTGGGGAAGGTCTTCCTTTGAGCTGCATTTTCTCTGATACCAGACAAGAAGCCCTGATAGAGCAAGAGCTGAGTACGTAGATGAGAACAAACCCCCTTGTTCATGGATCAGTGTAATCCTTGACTTGTTGAGCTGTGGAGTAAGGGGTGGGGGGACTGGTTTGGGGCACTTTATAAGAGCAGATATTTCCTTTCCTTTCCTTTGTTACACTGCTCAGGAATTTGGCCAGGTATGGTTTCCCTCTGCTGGTGGGTGCCAAGGGAACAGTAGCCCAGACTGTTTAAGCCAGCCTGAAGGAGCCCTGTATCTGGTTTTCCTGCAAAACCAGCCCCTACTGCAGCATCGCAGCCTGCCAACCACCCAGCCCAG
Source organism: Micropsitta finschii (assembly GCA_034783455.1). Taxonomy (NCBI): domain Eukaryota; kingdom Metazoa; phylum Chordata; class Aves; order Psittaciformes; family Psittacidae; genus Micropsitta; species Micropsitta finschii. The sequence goes on along the minus strand of JAVHNF010022951.1, from coordinate 377 downwards.
GGCTCCTGATGGAAGAGGAGCATGAATCCTTGATCTGATTACATCTCCATGCCAAAATACATATTGCCTGTGCAGGATGGGGAAACAAAATCCCTGAGGGTAACGTGTGTTTTCAGAGGGAAGCAGCCAAAAGGACAGCACAGAGAAGCAGCGTGTGAAGCCAGCTGGTTTGGAGGTAGCCTCGATGCTGTCACATCCACCAGCTCAGAGGAAGGTGTGGAGTACACAGGGTGACATCGTTTGCCATGATGCTGTTGGAGGAGGATGCTGGACTTCTGCCAATACAGCAGCAAGACATTTCCAGCCCAGGGCTCCTGATGGAAGAGGAGCATGAATCCTTGATCTGATTACATCTCCATGCCAAAATACATATTGCC
>JAVHNF010022950.1:0-19516 GCA_034783455.1 Micropsitta finschii | reverse complement strand
GTTTTATCATCACTAGTACTGCTTTGCTGGTGTGTGTTGTCCCCACCTGGCACTAATACCTCTGGCAGATGCTCATATGCCTCCTATGCTTTATGTTATCCTGAATACACACCGACCTGAAGGAATCCCACTTGTTCCCAAGGTTCAGTTTCAAGTCCTATTTTTACTTCCAGGGTAGTCCAAAGAAAACTAAATGGTGGTGGGATGTTCTCTTCAGAGTTCACCGTTCAAATCTCAATTACCAGTAGCAGTTTCTGTGCAATGTGAGTAACTTAATGGCTCCAGAGATAACACTCTGGAGCTGTGATATCTCTACACTGTGGCTTTTTGTACCTCTGAGAATGACTCAAGTAGAGGCCACAAAATGACAGGTGAGAATCAAGAATAAATATGTGTTATAAGGCTTAATTGTCCTAAATCACTTGACTGGAGTTACTAAAAGGGAAGAAAGCAAACAACAGTAAACCCAGTAATTTGAAGTTCACAATTTGTCACCTGAGGGAAAAATCTAGAAAAGGCAAGGCTGTTAAAGTAGTTGTGCATTATCCCTGACTTGGTTTATATAAAGGCAGAACTCATGAACAGCTTTGCTGAACTCATTATGGCTTTAATGTTTATCTAGATAAGGTATGGAGGGTTGTGAGAATGATAAATAGCTCAAAATAGCTGAAGACAGTTTTCTGCAGCCAGAAGGAAACAACTGCACCTTATCTGGAAGATGGCATTTGTTCTTAGAAAGTGATTTGGTTTACTAAATTTTTCAATTAAACAATTATGCACACACTTATTATTGTAATTCAGCAGGATTACCGACAACTAATTCCCCAGGTGCCAAATTCTCAGCCCTGTGCTAAGCAAGTGTGCGAGTGTGAGCGTTTTAAACAGTTGCAACATTAGATTTAAATAAAGGATATGACCTGTGTTGGCTTTTTGCATGGAGGTGAAATTTCAGCAGATGAGTCCCTCACTGGATTCATTAGCTGTTGCTCAGGATCTGTCATTCCTCATCAGTTCCATGGGATTTCTGTTTTGTTTAGACTCTCATAGACCTTTCAAGATGCATGCACAGAGGTTCCTTCATGTTGCCATGGAAAACCCTGAACAAATAATTATATGTTTATAAAATGTTTCTGCAAACAAGATCTGACTTATCTCAGTTCTTCTGTGCTTTCAGAAAACTTAGATATTATTAAAAGAAGCTTACGAGTTTTGAACTGGAAGAAATAAAGATTCTTTATGTTTCAGTGGTGCCAGGACAGTAATCATGTACCATGGCCTCTTTCATCTATACACTCCTCAGTTCTTTTAGATTCTGTCAGCATACTGCTGATTGATAAGGCCAAATAAAGTACTCTCTTTCCAATTCTGTGGGCCAAGTGTTTAGTGTGATGTTACAGCTGAGCCTAAGAGGCTGTCTGTCTTACAATGTCCCTGCTGCTCTCTGCCCTTGACTGTATGGTCCCAGCCTTCCTGGCACACATGCCAAGACTTTGCTGACCTCTTGGTGAGCTACTTCACAGTGTTAAAGCAGTGGAAAATTATCCTCTTTCTCAAAGAAAGTGATTGGTGTTCTGCCAATTTATGTCCCTAATAAATAGCCTAAATTTACGTCCCTTTTGTAGTGCAAAAGAAAATGTGGAAGAGATCATATGGGATGGGAAGTATAAGAGTATAAGAGAAAAATATCTCTTCCAACACCAGCTGGAAATCATATTGGTTTAACTGCAGTTTAAATTCTTTTCAAATTTTCAATATTTAATATCTATTAATAAATATTAACAATATAAATACTTGCTATTACAATACTTTAAGTTTTTGGCTCATCCATGAGATCTGTTTCTGTGCTAACTACTATGTTTTCTTGTCCAAATATTTGGTCATGTCCAATGGATGTCAGATAACAAAAAAACTTAGATGAATTATTCCCTCCATGCTATATTAATCATCATACTTAGTGCAGTTCTCTCAGCTTGCACAAACATAGATCAAACAGGAAAATAAGGATTGTACCTCCTGCAAAGAATATAGGAAACATGCACCACATCCTATCAGAAATCAAACATAGAGGAAGGCAGAGAAATTAACTATGATGCTGGCATCTGATGAAAGAGCTGCCTGAAAAAATAATGTCAATATTGTCTTCAACCTACAGAGCCCTGGTAGGTCCACTGGGATAACTTCTGGTGTAAGGCATCATGAAGCAGAACACTGATGTTTGCCCGTTAATGAATAGAAACACAAGTACATACATTTCTCTGCAGAATTGCAGGAGTGCTCAGGGAAGACCAATTAAATAGATCTTAATTTAGAGACCACCTTCACCAATCTGTAATCCAACTCTAATTGTGGTAACAGAATTCAACTGAAATTTAATCAGCAGAATGAACATTGCTAACATCTTAGAGTTAATTAGGATAATAATTACTGAAGAAACAGATCTGCTGCATTGAGCAGAACTTGCTATGGTATTCCTGTATATATTTGAGAAAGCAATTAAAAAATCCTGTGATGTAGAGGAACAGCCACAGATGAATGGAAAGTTAAAAGGCCAATGCATCAGAATGTAGGAGTAATCCAGGGCCACCCCAGTACAACTGTATTTTTCCTTCCTAAGGTCTTTTTCTCCACATCAGTTCCAGATGCTGATGAGGCTCAGACTGCCTGAATGTACCACGCACAGAGACCCAAGGATGAAGGATGTGGTTATCCTCTCTTCATAGGCTGGGGCGAGGGGGTGATTTTGACTGTTAGAGAGATGTCAGGACTGGGAATGAGGAGTATCTAGTGGGGAGAAAGAAAAAGAGTATTTAGAAGGAAATGGCAGCACCAAGGTCTGGTCTCACTGACTTGCATAGGAGAAGGTTTAAGAGACTTTGCAGAACCTGACTGACAAGTCATATAACTTTTGTCACTTGTGACAAAATATCTACAACTCATTTCTGACCCGTATAGTTTTCAAATAGAAATTAACAGGAGGCAACGATGAGAAAATCTCTGAGACAAAGGCTGACATCTAGGCTAGGGTGCAGATAGACAGGTCTGAAATTAGAGAGAAAAAAAACATTAATTCAAAACCAGCAGCTAAACAGAACAGAAAGGGTCTACATAGGATGAGGAATAGGGATACAGAAAAAGAAGGGAAGTTACAGAAAGACACAATTCCAATAAAGAGTACACAGTCAGTAAATCTAAAAGCAGTGAGAAGCCAAGAAGGATTTAAATGGAGGGGGAAAATGCTTCAGTGATCTTGTAAGAATGGCCCCTTAAAAGCCAGATTATAGCCAACTTGGGATAACCTTGGAGCAGAGAGAAAGGAAGCCAAGTTTGTAGACAGCTTGTTTGTTGCACACAGAAGATGGATGGACAGGCTGGCAGGATCAAGGACTTCCCACTTATATGTAGTTGCACCAAGATGTAGGAGGTTAAGCAGGGTGACTAAGCAATGGCCATGCCTAGTGACAGTGGCAGTGATATTCTACATGTCAACATATTTCACTCAAACAGAATTTTAGCAGAGCTGGATCTACTTCACATTCAACATATTCCTGTTGTTAGAAATAAAGAGATTATGCAGGAACATCACTGTTAGAGGCACTACTTCAGCTCAAATCTGTCTCCCTAGGTATCTCTATTCTGTGCTTAATATTGCTGAGATAAGTTAAGAAGCTGTAACAGAACTTGTATTTACTTCTCCCTTCACACTCACACATTGTGGCTTCTTCACCCAAAGCAAGAGGGAAAGAACAGAGAATTTGAAAGATGAGAATGAGATAGATCTTTGCCTATTAGGATACATAGGATATTTTTTTCTGTTCTACCTGATTTTGTTGTTGTGACATTAGGGAAGAAACGATCTCCTCACAGAAGGACTGTGACCCAAATTTCCTGTGTAGTTTTTCCAATATATTTCAAGAGAGAAAGATGAGAGTCTACAATTTGTGCATCTGAAAATTGTAAAAGCAGAATGTTGATACTTAGCAAGAAAAAAAAAAAAAAAACAAAAAAGGACTTTCTTATCACAACATCTCAGTATCTAACTTTTTAGGATATTTCTCTGTTGACAGTGAGCCACTGTAGTGAGCCGCTATAGCTAATAGCTGCAGATAATCATGAGGAAAAGAGATAAACCACCTTCGAGAAGATCAGCCATCATTTAATTACAATATGCACGCAAAAGGTTGAGAAGCTACTAAATCTTCCACTTCATTAATGAAACACTGTCCTGAATAACTTGAAAATGCTTATATTTGCAAATACTTGTAGTGGATGTGAGATAACAAATAATTTCTAGGCATATATTGTGGAATAGCTCAATGAACACCCTGCTACAAACATAAATTTTCTCAACAAAAATTCTTGCTGTGTTTAAAGGCTAAAAAGGTGGTACATGGTGTCCTGTTTCCTGCTGCATAGAGGCACGCAGCAGCCCCAGTTCAAGTCAGCCAAAGGAAACCTGTGCACTGAAGCAAGAATCATGAAGGACCACAAGAGAAAATCAGATCCTGCACCACCTTCAGCTGCAGAGATCTGTGTGAGAGAAGAAAAGAAAAATGGGTGATGGAGAGAGCTCTAACCTGTCTTTTTCAACAATTTGTTCTGGACAGTAGAGGTTGTCAGAGGGGACTTCAGTTTATTTGAAAGCCGCCTCCAAAATATTATAAGTGACCAGCAATAGACTCAGCTGTAGGATGTGATATTCAGTATTTATGTAGCATAGCCTTTTGGATGCATGTTTGCTACAAATAACTGTTTTATATGTCCTCTAAGCAGTAACTAGAATAATAGATACTAGACACAGTGGAGATGCAGAAATACATAATGCAGTGCTCTTTCAGCAGCAGAAAATTGAGTGGAAAAAGGGTTTGTCTATCAAATGTCTTGGTAATGTGTGGAAGAATGAACCATATTTTAACAAAATGAAGAACTTATGCAAAATGATAGTGTTTTGTGTTTTCCTCCTAAATGCGAAAGAAAGTGCAAGACCTTCATAAACTTACATCAAGTTCCTTTTTCAAGAGCCTGTGTTCACAAATTAGAATAGCAGTGCAAGCTTAAACATTCTAAATCTTGCTTTCATTTGTATGAGTCAAAAATCTCAGTGCAAACCTAATGTCATGCAAACTTCTTTTAATCACCCTGAGAAAAATGGGGCGCTTTTTTGTTGTTGTTTCAACCTCAATAATTGTTTCTATTTCCCCCAGTGTTTAAGTGCTGACAGTGTGCAAATTATTCTCAGCAAAAAAAGATCTTAAAGCCCCAAATCAAAGCAGATGGTAAAACTGTATGAAAAAAAAACCATCCCAAATTATTTATAAGATCAGGACAACAGTTTACAAATCCTGGTGAGATAAATTAACTCTTCCCCTGATAAACTAGGTCCTTAAAGAAATAATACACAGAATTAGGTTTTCCATTTATCTTCTCATTCACCGTTTTCCTTACTTGGAAGATAAGAAAATTCTGTATTTCGGTGGAGCCCCACAGATCCGGCCCCGCTGCTTCCCTCCGCAGGAGCCGGGAGGAAGATGAGCGATCTGCAAATTCCCAAAGCAGCACCACCTCCACAAGCCCCTTTTCGGCAGCGTCCCAGGCTCTCTCCCTGCTCCAGGAACTCTCTCATCCCAAGTCAGCTTTACAACGTCACCACCTAGTGGAAATCTACCTGTTTTCCCCAAATACAACTCTGCTATGGAGGAATTTTATACTCGTGACAACAGGTGAGTTGCAGATATACGGGGGAGAATAAACCACAGAGAATCACCGTGCCTTAATTTTGATTAACTGTTTTAGTTTGCCAGACTGAGGTGGTTTGAGATATTTGGTGAGAGGGTGCTGAGAAATGGAAGAGAAAATATAGGAAGAACACAGTGTTAGGGAGAAAATACAAAAAGACAGCATGACGAGAAATACAGAGCATGATAGTATTCCTTGTTAATCCCATATTAAACTCCCATGTGGGTTTCATAAATACGAATACCTAGATGCAGGGTTGGGGATCAGCAGGGGACCTGGGAATGCTTGGTGCTCTTAGGATGAGGATAAGTCTCCCATTCATCTCTGCCTCTTTTGGCAGCAGGGTCCAGCATCAGCCAGGTAACAGCACTGAAGCTTTTGCCCCCCTGGGCTCTTTTCAACAGTAGCTGTACAGGGAGCTACTGAGTAATCCCATGGGGTCCAAAACCAGGGCTCAGTGGAACCCCCACCACTCTGAACTTGCAGGGAGGGGAAGGGGAAAGATGAAAAGTTGAGTTGCTGGTGGATTTTATGTTTTCTTTAATCCTGTTTGTTTTTCAGATATGATCGCAGCCAAAGTACGGCACTCTTCTGCACAGAACATCTTCTTCCACTAATTTTCCCTCTAGCTGTTTTGCTAAAAATGTAAACCAGTAAATGAACAGATTCCTGGAGAAATGAGTATACTTTTAAATAAACCTTTAAAATGAATACTTCATTTTAAAATCATACATAGATGTATGTTGCTTTCTATTATATATTTACATACATATTCTATTGTTGGTTGTTTTCTGGTTTGGTTTTACTGGGTGTGTTTTTCTGATCATGTTACACTTTTTTTGCTGTCCTTCTGATGGAATACTTTAGAAACTTTAAGGTCTGATTTGTAGGAAGAAAGAAGCAGCTCTCTATAAAGGAGATTTGCACCCGCACTGTCCTCAAAAATTGTTTTTGCTGTGTTTGGAGTTTGTGTGTTTGTGATTTAAAAGACTTGTACCATTTTTTGAAAGCCTTCAGGTTGAATGACTTTGCTTTAAGTGCTGATAAACTTTCTGTCAATATTTAGGTGAAAAGGACCAAAATTGCAAGGCCATCAATTCAAAGGTACTACAGTTTAAAAGACATCTTTCCTTAAGCAGAATTTGAACTGCCAAACACAACAAACTCCTCACTGTGAACTGAAGCCTGCGCACCTGGATAACCACTGTCATCCTGTTTTCAGGCAGTGGCAAAGGACCACGCGTGTTTTCTCACACTCACAGGTGCTACCTCGGCCCCCAGGGAAACAGGACGGTTCCCCGGGAAAAAAGATGAGCTCGGAGTTAAGGTAGAAGGTGGCTAGATGGCAGCAGAGCCCCAGGACACCAGCAGTGGTGGTTGTATATCAAGCGTCTTCCCGGGGAGACATTACCGAGGGACACACAGCTCAATTGCTGGAGGGAGAAATGACAGAAAGACTGAACTGTCTGCGATTTGATACATTTGGGAACGCTAAAAACAGGAACAAAGAGTTTGTGTTCTGTTCCGGTTTGACATAAATTCCCAGCTCTCACCAGGTTATTGCTGACAAGCAGAGTTGGAGAAGTTGCATGGTAACAAAGGAAGGAAACCAAATGAAAAGTCTATTTATATGAGAAATTATTTTTTACTCGTATAAGATGAATAAAATTTAAATATTTCATGGCCCTTTGTAGAAAAGTAGATTAGTGGACTATAACCTTGGACTGACATTCATAGATAGGCAAAATACAACTAAACTGCCAGCAACTAAGCCTCATGAAGCCACTCGCTCGAAAATACAACTAAACTGCCAGCAACTAAGCCTCATGCAGCCACTCGCTCGCTGCCCCCAGTGGGATGGGGGAAAGCATCGGAAAGGTAAAAGTGAGAAAACTCATGGGTTGAAATGAAGACAGTTTAACAGGTAAAGCAAAAGCTGTGCATGCAAGCAAAGCAAAACAAGGAATTAATTCACCACTTCCCATTGCAGGTCATCCGTATGAGATGCCATCCCCAGGAGAGCAGGGCTCCATCACATATCATGGGGACTTGGAAGACAAACACCATCATTTCAAACATCCCTCCCCTTCCTTCTTCTCCCAGCTTTATATGCTGAGCATGATGTCCTATGGTATGAGATACACCGTGGGTCAGTTGGATCAGCTGCCCTGGCTGTATCTGCTCCTAAATAATTGTGCACTCTCAGCTTCCCCACTGGTGGGGTGGGTGTGAGGAACAGAAAAGGCCTTGACTCTGGGCAAGCACTGCTCAGCAGTAAGGAAACATCCCTGTGTTATCAACACTGTTTCCATCACAAATCCAAAACACAGTCCCACACCAGCTACTTTGAAGAAAATTAACTCTATCCCACTCAAAACCAGCACACAAACCCTGCCAGAATTCTCTGCGTGACTCTGCCACTGTGTCTCTACGGAAACATGGGAAGATCCCGGATCTCTTCATTTCCCAGCTTTCACTTGCAGTTCCCAGCTCTTTATCAAGCACTTTGACATGCTGAGTTACTGGCATTACACAAGTGATGGTGAGTAATTGCAATAGACTTTACAGTCTTTAATGAGGTAGAATCTGTTCAGCAGTGAAAATGAATCAACCAGATCTAAAATTTCAACTTTAATCATCTGTAGAACCAGGTTAGCGCAGCAAATCAGTTCTGGTTCTCTCTTGTTTGTTCCTATGGAGAATAAATCACTTGGTAAAGGTCTGTATAAATTAAAAAAATAAAAGAGGGCATTTCACATAGTGGTATAAGAAGGACTTCATTTAACATGGTTTTGCAGCAGTACCTGAGGTCAGATGAAGTTTCTACTTGGACATGGCCATAAAATCCCTAACAATTTTTCAAGAATTTTTTGAACAATTTTTTCAAGAAAAATTGTGCTGAAATTTCCTAAATTCCAAAAGTACTGAATAAATATCTGAGAAAGGAAACCAGACTACATCCTGAGTATGAAACTAAGCGCTTTGTCATCAGCTGCATACAGATTACACAGGTGTCAACAGGTGATGAAAACTTACAGTGGTGGCATAAGTTTTAATGCAGCACTGGGGAACACTTTAAAAACAGAATTGATTTTTAAGATGTGGATTAAGCTCATATTTTTATGATCCTGTTCATATGCAAGTAGTTATGTTGATGAAGGCAAGAAAATGTAAGGGTAAATGAGGGATGATCTGCAAGGAGAGACATCTTTTATTAGATCAAACAGATAAATTTTCAAGCATAACAGCTCTTTGTTAAATAGGTAGCTCTTCTTGGTTCTTAAGTATTGCAGTGTGGTATGTTCGCATTACCAGCTGTTTCTCTGTGTATAACCTCAAATCATCTATTTGTATCTCTCCACCTCCCCTGTGTCAGCCACGTCAATGATATGCAAATGGTAGCTAGAAGTGGAGAAAATTTCCTAGTAAACAAACTTGTCTATCCATGAATATTCACACATGTGCCACTGCCTTTAGTGGAAACACCTTTTTAAAACAACCTTTGCTCTTCTTTAGACACTGTGCATGTTGAGATGCATTTTTAGATGCAGGTGCCAAAGTACTTAAATAAAAAATGCAAAGTTTTTTGTGTATTGTCAAAAAACACAGAAAGATGATAGTTCTGGTCAGAAGAACAGAAAAGCCACCCATGAGAGAATGTCTCTGAGCTCTCACAGGTTCATTTAGAATTATGCAGCATTTCTGACAAGTGAAAACTAAAATACCTATGGGATAGGGAATTCTTGTAATACAGCTGGCTAGGAAATGTGTATGGCTACTGATGATCTCATATATGTCTACCAAAACCATCAGAGAATAAAAATCAAGGAGCCTAGAGAATGGACTTAGGTTTAACCAGCAGTAACAGACAGGAATCAGACCTGTAGGCACCAGGCTTTGTGCAACACCGCTAGTTACTGGCTTACAGAGAACAAAATTGCTTTGCTATTTTTAAACAACGCTGTCTTTTGTCAACTGTTCAACTGTTTAATCTATTAGACCCTGATTTTCTCCTTGTGGAGCTTTAACTACTGAGAGTTTTGTTATAGATAATGATATTAAAGGTAACGTTTAAACTTATTATTTTAATAGACAAAAACGCATAGGTTTCCTTATTGGACATTCCTATTGGGTCTAGCATTTGAATGTCACTGAAAGTAATCAAACAGTATTATTTTAATCAAAGAATAGGAAGAGATGATGTAAGAAAAGCACAAGTAGCCTAATCTTGTTTTATGTCAAGAGACTGAGATTTGGCTCAGTATTCCCAAATTAAGTTGGTGGGGATGCATTTGACGATGTTTTCAAACAAGCCAGTAAGCTCCAATTTAATATGAATAAAGCCTCTGGGATCAAAAGTGATGAAGCAGAAGTTAAATATTTGGAACAGACCTTGATACATTGAGAACAAGTGCCCATTCATTTAAAATCAGTATAAAAACAGTGGGCCCAGTTGTAATTTCATTTGCTTTGGATTAACTCTGGAATAACTCCACAGAGGTCAATGGAATGATACTGGTATTAAATAAAGGACAAGAGATCAGCCTCATGTTGAGCTGTGGTCTGTTTGAAATACTTTTCTACCATTTCATCAGTAAGCTGGATGATCTGTGTTTTTTGTAAAGGAATTTACAATGTTTTAAAGGCTTTGTGTACCATTAAACAGGAACATAATAAACAATATTGAACAATGTTAATCTTGTAGGCTGAAGTAATTTTAAGCCATTTATGAGGGAAAAAGTACTTTCTCCTTAAAAGAATTTTGACAGTTTAGACAAGGTGTTTCTAGTGTAAAAAGGCACTTTTTTTGTTTTGTTTTTTGGATTTGTTTTATTCTTATTTTGTATATGTAAAAATCCCTGTACTTTCATACAATGATTGCCCTTCTGAAGCAATATTTAAATCAGTTGAACCACACAAACAAGCAACAACCTTGTGCACCTTGCCTGACTGTTCATGGTCACATTCACAAAAGGATGCTAGAGCAGCTTCATTTTTAACAAAACTTAATGATCACTTTGTACAGACCTGATGGCAGGAAGGGGGTGATTTGCTAAAGTGAGATAAGGCTCCATGAAGTACTTGCCAAACAGATGGAATTTGTGTTTGTTTGAAATCTTCAGGTTGAGGTAAGTTTATCTGAAGAGCAAAGACTGATTTGCCAATTTGCCTTTAACACAAAATAGAAACACAATCAAGGTAGCTGTAGAGAAGAGTGAACTCAAGCCCTCTTGTAAAAAAGCACTAATCATTGCCAGTGATTATTTGTGGTATGAATAATTCACAGATTCACAGGAGTTTTGCATTAAAAACAAGTACACTACTTCTCTTCTTCCCTCTCCAAGATTGTCCTGCTCCTTCCCTTTATCCCCTCTGTAGACTACAGAGCTCACTCTAGTGAGCCAATGACATACCAGAAAAGTACCTAGGAGTACTTGGGAAGATGGAGCAGCAGACAAACCTCAGTGCTATTACACAGCTTGGAAATGGGCCACTGAGTGCTATACAGGGATAAAGCCAATTGTAAAGCCTAACTCACCATCCAAATGTCAGGAACAAATCACTTTTGTGTGAATTAGGGTGAAGTTGTTGAGGTGTTTTATGACCAATGAAATCCTCCAGAACTAGAAAATGTAACACACTCGCAAAAAAATCTCTGTGGATTCATATTCCAGAGCAAATTTTATCTCTACATAAAAAGGTATAATACCACTTTGCAACATCATATAGATAATTACCTAGTTCTTAGAGCCGGCCCTTGATTAGCATGCATATAGTCCCTTAACATAAAAAATGAATTTAACTCTCTGTGTAGTTCATTGGCAACAAAAACTATCAGAAATATTCTCAGATGTGGAAAAATACATTTTAAATGCAACTACAAAATGCCTGTAATGAACAGGACTGGAGATAAGGCTTCAAAATAATACTGCTCAGCCTCATTTCCTTTTCACACCACACATGAATTTATAATGCACACAGTAACTATATGAGAAATAAAATTCTTTTTAAAAGCTGTTTTCTATCACAAACATTTTCATGTATAAAATAACTTGTATTACAGAAGAAAATTGTATTTATGAAGGTTGTCTCTACTATTAAAATCCCTCAAGATTCAAGAGAACACTTATGAGAAACAAATTTTGTAGAGGTCTCACCTTTGGTAGGGATTTAGTTTGGAGGGGCCAATGAATTTTTGAGAAAGAATGTTCTCTGGAAACAAAGATCACACAGTTCTAAGTTTCTCTTTTCCATGCCTCATTTAAAGAAAATATTTAAAAATATGACTTCTCTGAGCAACTCAGTCACAACTCTTGTCTAGGCAACTAAAATCCCCTTACCTGTAACCTCTCTTTTAATCAATACACAACAAAAGGAAATAACAGCTTGTTTGGATGCCACTGAACCATAGGGTTTATTTTCTAAGCAAACATTTTGCTGCAAGTGAAATGCATGTGCCAGAGCTCAGCTCCTTTGAAAACAATTTACCAATTTCCTTCTTTCTGTCCATAAGTGGAATAGCATTTATTGCATTAGGTAGGGCAATCTATAAATGAAACAGGAGCGATTACTCCTCTGATTGCAAGTCACGTGACCATTAATGCCACTCTTTCTGTCTGAACTCAGTCCTGTGATTACACTTACTATTAATGCACCAAGGATCCCACTGATTCGGGGTCATATTCAGCACCCACTTTTCTTCCATGATGTAAAAGGGTATAAAATTTTTACCTGAAAGAGCAAGGGACATCTATGTGTCAAGACTCAACCTGAAGACGCTCATGTCGGTCACTTCAGTGCGAAGGGGAGAAAAAGGCTAAATAAAAGTAAGTTCGGTTCTCAGTTGCATTCCTGATCTAATCTAATTGCACTGACCTTAATAGACACAATCATGTTTACTCCATCTGAGACTCCAGCTTGTAATTTATAAGCAGAAACAAAATTTTCCCAACAGCCTTTTATTCAAAACTGTAGATTGTGCAACTCAGTTCTGCAAACATGCTAATGAACTACACAACCCCTGAAGAATACATTTATGAATCCACTGCCTTTGCTAAAAAGTGACTAATGTTTCATCCACTGTAAGCTGACCAGATGTTTTGGTCCAGCTGCACAGCCCCTCAATTTGGAAACAGGCTGCCATCAGCCTTTTGATCATTTCCCTGAGAAAACCATCTGCTCTCTGTTTTCTCCTTCTTCTGCTCTTTGTCTCCACAGGCTTCCCTGAAGGCTTCCCTCAGCACAGTGTTATTTTGAGCCTTGAGTCTTAGGAGGATATATGGTAATTTCATCTACTTTCAAAAACTGGTAAGGCAGGATCTGTTTTCCCTGATGTAACTTCATAAAACCCAGAGGGATGTCTTCCCAAAGAGCCATGCAGACATGTGTTTTCTATCCTGCTTTTTCTACTTATATCCCTCAGATTTTTGCACACATCTACACCCACAGGACCCCCAGAGACATACAACTAGAACTGACACATTATGGTCTCCACTGAACAAGAAACCATCAAAGGAGAAACCCCAACACTGCCCATTAGTTAATGAAATCAGAATCAATGGAGTTGCTGGAGCTGAAATCACTCTGATTTTGGCTCTCCAGAGGCTGATTGCTATAGCAACACAGTCTTCAGGAGTCCCCTCTTGTCAAAATTTGTTTCATTCTCATCTAAAAAAGTCTCAATGAGCTTACAAACCAAATTTCAGCAAGTAAAGTGCAAGGTCCACTCAGCTCCCAAAGGGTAACTAAATGGATGAGAGTTGAGAAATCATTTAGCAGTTTAGTTTTGGCAATATCTGAAGTACAGTTGCTTGTTTGTGTTACACAGCAGCTTCTATATTTCACCAAGTAATCTGCTTGCTTTTGAAGGGTACAAGGGATATATGTATATGTGTATGTATATAATATTGGTAAATAGTGTTCTGAAGAAAACTCACATAACAGTTGTCTAAAGTGTTCACATAAACCTTCTCCCTATTTGTAAAGATCTTCACTGTGTCCATCATTTTCACTATGATCTGTGGAGCAGATAAAATGAGTATTTTTTATTATAATGGAAAGAAGAGGAAAGCAAGCTAACTGCTGAAATTCCTGAGCAAGCTTCTGGGACAATGGTTAGGGAACGCTGCTAGTCAGGCCACCCTGAACTTCGCAAGGAGCCTTGTACAAGTTTATAGGGGGACTTCTACAGCAAGATCCTGATCCCACCAGCAGTAATGGGAATTTTTTCACTAACTCCAGAGAAAGCACCTGTGGCTTGAGGGTCTGTGCAAATTAGATACCTTCAGGAAAGCTCCTTCTCATGTACACCACTAGCAAGTCATAGTGCCTTGACTTAAGAAGTTTCTTTTCAAATCAGAGGCATAAAAAGCATCAACAAACTTTACCAAATCAGTCATCTGACCAAAATATGAAATACAAAGAAGAAAAAGCCATAAAACTCAACTGAAAGTCAAAAAATCTCTCTAGCAAAAGTTCCAGCTTCTGCCTTCTGCGCATTTCTTGGTTTCTTTTTAACCTCCCTCTCATCTGCCTCATCCTTGAAAACTGTCATCAGCCTTTTGGTTTAATGCTTTTGTTGACAGTGCTACACCCATATTGATTGTTGCTTTTAATTAGCATGGAGTACACAGGGAGGAATGAAATTAGTTTGCTCGGTTTCATTACACTCCCAGCATTATGTGATCTAAGTGTCAATAAATTATCATTCTTTCATTAAACAACAATTCTCTTTATTATCTAAATTACAAAAGGCTGCCTCACTTGGTTGCAAAAGACAACTTGCACATTAACAAAGGGATGTAACAACAATCTCCCAGCAAGGTTGAATAGGGAATTGTTAATCATCTCATAAAGCAATACGTTTAGCATATTTTATTTCAGTCTTAGAATGAGCTATTCACATTTGACCTCCTCAGCAACATAAGCTTAAAAAAATAATGCCATGTGACAGAGCAATCCATTTGTAAATAGCTTATTAAAATCATGTAGGTATATAGTAATTAAGTTACGTAGAGTCACTGTCTGTGACTGCCTTAGATGAATTTGAAACAAAACAACTCAATATACCACTGTGTTTTGTGGATATTTTTGTCTGCTGAAGTGGTGCCCAGATTCAGCTTCTGGTAAACACAATGGTCCCATCACTAAATTCAGCATTCCAGTATGGACAGAGGAACAGCTAGAAACCAGCAGCCAGTAATTCCTCCTCCAAGGGCTCACTACCACCAAAATGCTAGGTGCATTCTGGGGGGAGGCAAACTATCCTGAAAGAGTAGGATTCATACCTGTGAGTTGGTGCTGATCAATGCCTTGGAACAGGGCATGGGCTCAGCTCTTGCCAAGGGCTTTGAACAGAGGAGGCAAAAGGGGAAGAGCAAAAAAGGAATGGCTGGGAACCATAAGCAAGTCTCTAAGAGAGAACCCGTCAGAACTGAGTCTAGCTGAACACATGTCAATATTAATTTAAGCCACTAGATGGTTTCCTCTCTTGAAGCCACAGTGTTGAATGTTTTTAGACTGTGGTGCGGAACCAGTTACATTCACTTTAAATCACGACACTACCATTGAAAGCTACTTGTGAAACAATCCTACAGATAAGACTTCTGGGATTTTTTTAATCAGAAACCACAACCTCTTTGACACACAAAATCTGCAGCTGAAGTGATACTGTAAATATCTTCTGGGAGTCAGTATACATGACTTCCCTGTTTCCTAAGATTCAGAGTACTGTGGTGCCAGTTAGTAAAACAAACCTCTTTAGTAGCTGAATAGCTTCTCATATCATTCTTTCCATTATTAGCTCAAGTTTTCTTTAGACAATGGTTCAAAGGTCAATACACTTCTCAAAATTAAATATACATATTACTTTCTGCTATATAACAAACCAAAGGTCAACTTATATTCTCATATTTATATTACTTTGGAAAACATCTTTATTTCCAGTATCAGTATTAAAATAATATACTTCTAAATGAGTTTACATATTCCTTTTCTTTAAAGAACTGTGTTAAATTAGTTGTTTCATGTAAACAACATTTTGAAAATTAATTATAAGTAAGATGGAAGAGAAATAAAATTAACCAATTTATTGGGAGTGGAATTGTCCCTGGAATAGGGCTTTAAGAAATCAAAAGTGACACAATAGATTAATAATGCCTGTTATAAATGAGTTTCCATTTTCTAAGTTACATATGATTAATCAACATAATTGCAAGTCGTACTGTGAGTAATGTGTAAGTTTAATTTGTATGGGCTTGGTGATGAAGTAAGTCAAATGAGTCTTTTACCTTTGTTCAAGCCTTTGTTTCAGACACAGGTTTAAATATGATTGTCTCATCCTATTCTCTCTTGGGGCACATCAGAAAAATACCAACAAACCTGGAAAAGTCACTGGTACCTACTCAGGAGATGTACTCAGTGATAGAAACATGTGTCAGGGGAAGCTGTGCATGGGGAGGACTGTAAAATACCAGGTAGGGCTGCTAATCACATTCATTTGTTGGTCTAAAATGTACAAGTCAAAAATAAAAACTGTTTCAGGATAAATCCATAATAAGAGAATGAATACTGGTTTGCTTGTTTGGTTTTTTAACCCATCATCAGGTAGAATACTCAGAAATCAATCTATTTGTGAAAGTATTATCTTGCAGTGGAGTAGAATTATACATCCTAAAGAAGACAAACATCACCAGTTAGAATTATTCCAGAAACACACCTAGGGAATCACACAGGTTGTTACAGCCATTCAGGAGTCATAAGGCATTTCTTATAGTTTCACCAAAAATTAAAATCTATGTGGAAGACAACATTATACCATTTGGAAATGTCGTATTCAAAAGATACTCTGGAAAGAGTCCATTCTGTTTCAGATACTGCAGAAATTGTGGTTTTGTCCATCACAGGACTATAAAAATGCTATAACCAGAAGACAAATGTTTATTTTATAAGTATCAACATTAAAAATTCAATGCAGATACTTAGCACTCATCTAGAGCTGTAGCTTTCAAAAATTAACATATATTAGTGAATAGTGAATTTATCTTCAAAGGCTGCCTTATAAAACTGAATGAACCTCCCTTCTCACTCTGCATTGGTATATTTAAAAGTAAACTACATTCAGTATGGCTAATTTTATTCGGGGAAAGAAACTACTTCGGCGAGAGCCAGAAGTGAAAGATCTCACAATGCCCTGCCTTCTGAGTGCTTGCTACGGAATCCATTGGTGGCACTGGTACTAAAGGCAGGAAAGCACATGCATATGTATGTGCACACACAGAGGAATGTCTATTGGAAGTAACTTGAAAGAAAAATAAGAAACCTAATGGAAAAATATTAGGAGGAAAAAAATTCAAAGCCAAAGCTAAGAAGGTACTTCTGTTCCACCAGGCTACTGTGCTACTGTTCTTAAACTCCAGGCACTCTGGCTGGAGCAAGTAGCCCATGACACTCAGTACCTTCCTTCCATGGAGCAAGAGAGTGTGAATGTGCAGCACATGAATGACAGCTCTTATCAGGCAGCACAGCAGCACTTCCAAATGGCAACACTGACTGAAGTTTCATTACCATTTTCCTTTTCTGCAGAAAATCTGTTTTGGGGGGAACACTGAAGGAAAAACAGCAGAAACAAACCCCAGAGCAGAAATATTTCAGGGAAAATAATCGCTGGACAATAGCTTCCTACATTAAAACTGTTGTTTTTCAAACACTCCAACTATATATGGTGGTGAGTGAGTTTTTAATGCTCATCCAGCTAGGCAGTCGTAAGTCAGGAGCTGCATTATCAGAAAAGGAAGTAGCAAAGGCTCATACCATAGCATGGACACGTAACATAATTCATAAACTGTGATGATCCAAAGCAACAGGATAAGTCCCACAGTGTCATCCTTAGGCAATAAGAGATATCTCTCATCTCAAAACTTTATTAGGTTTACAATACCTCAACATACACCAGCCACCCATTTACAAAAAGACAACCAGCTCCCTGAGGCTTAAGATAAATTCAACTAAGAAAAAAAATAGTCTTTTTCATGTTCAGGCATAAAATCTGATAAAAGTTCAAGCTTCACAGATTTATAATGGGTTGAGAAAACACCTGTAGAGCAGCCATTCTGCTCATATCCAAAGGAAGAAAGTTAACTACTGAAATACAGTCAGCAACTTGACTACATTAAAGCACTACCAGATCTGTTGTAATTAATTTTTCTTGTCATTTAATAAGGAAAACAAAGCTGTATTAAAATAAGTTTCATCAAAGTTCATTAATTAAAATGCTGTGCATTCTAAACAGTCTGTGGTTTGAGATCTTTCTGTAATAAATAACAAGGAATGTGCTTGCACTTATGGTGTTTGGGCCAGCATAATTGCTATAAAAATAATTACCAGCAATTTTCCTCTTGCATTAGATCAGTTGATGAAAAGGAATAACAAAACTCTTTTCTTCTCTTTGTAGTTCAACACATGCAAAATAATACCATTGAAATTCAAATCAAATGGGCAGATACAACTTCTATGAGAGGATCAACTGATAATACACAATATTTTTTAATAGCTGTAGTAAGCGTTTGTGGTAGATTGAAGCCCAGTGGGACTGGAAAGGTATATAAATGTTTATTTCTAGCTCCTGCCTGCATTTTGATTTTATAGGGATTTCAGATGAGATTGAGCAGAGAGAAATATTTGTCCTAGATAATTCCTTCTTCAGACTGGTGAAGTACAGATTCACATTGCTGCAATTTGATGCCTGCCTAGTCCCAAGAGGAAAAAACTTTCACATTAAACCCCAGACCAACTGGCTGGCAAGTTCTTGTGCCATCTGCATTAAACTTAGCAAGGAAAAACCTAATACTCTGTGGCAAGAGCAAGCTAGAATCTCCCTGGACTACATCATGTAGCCACTGCTTTCCATTTGCTGCATTATGTACTGAGTGGAATGAAGGAAAGGTCAGTTAGGGATATATAGCAGATAATCATTTAATACCACTTCACCCCCATAATCCCAGAAGCCACTGCTGCCTGGAAATCTCTACCTGCCTTTTACTAGAGAGCTTGCCCTATAGTTTTATTGCCTTAATTTAAAGCTCTTGTGACAACTGTCCTTATGATATATTTGCCAGTCTTGCTATTCTCTAGGTTTTGGTATTAGAAGACAGGCAACTGGTTACAAAATATGCTGAGGGTTCTTGAAAACACAGCTTTCCTGCCAGCCTCTAAGGATAGGCTAATAGAGAGCAGCTGGTTCATGGGCATACAGAATTCACAATACTTTGTTCTCTTTATCTGATGCAGTGGTTCTCACTTTAACAGTGATGCTGCCTCCCCTCTCAGCTTTCACTTTAACATTGACATGACCTGCTATCTCAGTAAATCTTTAGATTTTTTTTCTCTGCTTGTGCACTCTTCCAGAGCACAGAGTTCTATTTCATTTTGCTATACTTCTAGCAAACTGTCTGGATAGAGGACTATTATAGGACACCATCATCATCATAATCATAATCTAGATGCCTGGTTCAGACCAGAAGTTGAAATAATATTCAGATGAACCACAAGTAAAGCTAACAAAAATTATGACAAACAGTATTCTAGACATTATTTTCACTGTAAAGCCACCATTTACCCCAACCACCCCGCCCCAAACAATACAGAGGCACCAGTCAGAATGTATTCTTAATGAGCAAGTATTGTCACCTTATATTCAAAACAGAAACGCCCTTAAGATCATTTGGTTCCAACCCCCCTGCCAAGGGCAGGGACACCTCAGACTAAACCATTCCACCCAAGGCCT
>JAVHNF010022942.1:13870-24311 GCA_034783455.1 Micropsitta finschii | reverse complement strand
ATAACATTTCGCTCCCTCTTCTATTTAACGGAAGAAACCTTCCACCTTTAGGAAGCATTCAAACACAAGTCTCTTTCTTTCTAAACATATAATCGATCGCATGAAATTACATTACTATGAAGATCCCAGCAGATCTTAAACATTGAATTTTATGGCAAGAAAAAAAAAAAAAAAAGAGTTTTCAATATCTAAAAATGTTTTCTGATGTTTGGAATGCTTCTGCTCACTGCTTCATCCTTTTCTGTCCTGTTTTATTATTCTACAGCACAAACCAGATGATATTTAGATAATTTCCCTTCTTCTGTTTCATGTTTGGTGAATGTGCTAAACTTTGGCCATTTTTGGAAAGTTATAGCGTGGCTAAGCAAATAAACTCAGGAAATAAGAAAGATTATTTTCTCTCCTGACATTGGTAATACCCCCCTCCCTCAAAAAAATTAATAATTGTGCAGGTTAGATTTTGAGTGAGAACCCCCCAGTCTTCAGGGGACATTTTGGCTGTTTTCCAAAGGGTCATTTTAAATAGAAATAAAAACATTTTAGCTGGAAAATTTCAACCAGCTCTAATTTTCTAAGCTATGGCAGAGTTACCCAATAACAAAGTTGGTTTTTTTTTTAATGCAAACTCAGGACTTGGGTCAAGATGGCAGGATCAGGCTGCAGTTTGCCTTACTGCAAAGCTGGTTATTAAAACACATTTGATTTTGAAGGAGGCTTTTATTTTCCTCATTGTTTTGAAAGAAATAATAAATTTCCCCAGACAATTACAAAATGACAGCTCTAAAGGACTGGAAGAACGAGTCTATTGAATGAATCCAGGCATACCTGTGACTGCTTTGAGTCGCTCCTGCTTTGGTAAAAGGGACCAATTTTAAAGATCAACAAGCTTGCAGGGCTTCATCCTCTGAGTCATTGACTGCTTTTAATGGCAACTAACAGCTAAATTGAGCTGGAGAGAGCTTATTGAGAGTGAGGAAGCCCTGAGCCTCTGCCAGGGCTGGATCCTTTGTCTTATGTTAATGCAAAATGCAGCGTAGATGATCGGGAATGGCTTAACACGCAGAAGCGTGACAGTGGGGGTTACAAAAACAAAGCTAAAAGGCATGCAAAAGGAAAACTGGGAACACTGCTAATGACTTCTTAAAATTAAGCAGAATAAAGGGCTTTCCTGATGAAGTTTCGTTAGAGTTAATTTACCAAAACATTCAGTTTAGAAATGTGAAAAAACATGATCAACCCCTGTTATTGTGATAGTTTTTTTCCCAGAACTGCAACTTAGAATCCTCAAAACAAAACTATCCAAGCAAGCATCACACACAGTACTGACAAAACCCCTTCAAAACCCACCAGCACCACTGGACAGTCCTATTTGTCAGCTCTATTATCCTCCCTGGGCTTCAGACCAAGTTCTCTGATTTAAATCAGTGATTTTTATGAGGCAAGGGAAAACTGGTTTTGGACTTCTGTGAGCTGGTTGGGTCTGTGCTGCTCTGTCATGCTGCTATAATCATGCAAGCGCTCCTTTGAAGAGCAAGGGCTGAGACTGGCAGGCACAGTACATCCGGAATTCAGCACGGCTGAGGGTGTTCAGAAAGTAGGTCTGCTGAAAAGCCTCAAAATCAATCCAGCACCTATCCTGAGAATGGGGGAATAATGGGCAAGTTTATCTATTATTATGGAATAAATATGTTCTGGTCCTGACCTGGAGATGGGGAAGCAAAATGGAGCTACCTTCCAGTCTTGTCCCTATGGTCACATTTTTAATTACATATATACTTTTTAAAAAACACCAAACAAACCAACAACCAAAATTAAACAGAGTAAAGGAAAATCAAATCAGAAATCAAAACATGCTATTATAATAAACCTAGCAGTTGTCTATTTGTAAGTATGCCTTTATACTCTTGCTTAGAGCAAATGTTTTTTTGTTCCAGATAGCAGAAAATCTCAGACCACAGAGATCTGATTTTTACAAAAGAAAGTGATTCTTTTATAAAGGTCTGAAAATTTGTTAAGTTGTCCCAAAACCCACTATACAGTTTTCCTGGTGGTGTTTTAACTTGGAGCTGAAAATGGAAATTATTATGAATGGCATAGTTAACAGCAGCGTTTACGAAGATATTATTATAGTTATTATTAATGCATATATTCAGCCAGATGTGTTTGGATAGGAGACCTGGTTTTTCTTCTTTGTCCTATAACACCCCATGAACAACTCGTGTGTTGGTAGATTGTCATACTTGCTTAGAAAAATCCATAGTTCATGTTGGAAAACAAGCCCTTGTGTTTTGCCAGAAGTGATAGAAACTGCAGCCAGTTCTAAAGCTGAGGAAAGGTGATTTAAATTTACCAGTAACACTGTCTTCATAGCTGTTGACTTTTGAAAGTATGAGAGAATAAAAAGGAACATTTCCTTGGTTTCATTCCCTGGTGTCATTCCTCATCATAATGTAATTTAAGTGCTGCATTTTATATTGTTGCTTTGCAGGTTGCCTGTTTTTAAAGGTACACTGTCACATAAAATCAAACAATGCTTTACCTCTGCAATGAATAACACTTCCAGCCACTAAAACTGATTGTTAAAATGTCATGTTAGTTCATTCCATAAATCACTAGTGAAATCCTGACCTTACAGAAATCAATGGAGGTTTGCCACCAGCTCCCATGGGGCCAGAATTTAGCCTCCAGGCTTGATGAATATCCAGAGTGAACAATATATCCAATTACTTTCTTAGGTTGGGCAAGTGCATTCCTTGTTCCCATTCCTTTTCTGCTTTCATAGTCCCTCACATCTTCAATGGGGCACTTGGACTGCTGGACCGTCAGCCTGATGAAATGCCAAGAGAAAGTCTGATATATGGGTGGTGAGGAGCTTCATCCCACAAACACTTCAGCACATACAAAGCTTTATCATATAGGTGATTCCACTGGAGCCATAGGCAACTTTGTCATAAGTGACATAGCTGTGGCTGAGGTTATTACCCATTTTACATCTATGTGTCAGATGCAGAAACAAAGCACAAAATGTTTTGTCTTTTCATTTAATAAGGAAGTAAATAAAGTACTTATTTACGTTGCCTTAGACAATGAAGGGAAAATACTTTGCTCTTTGTTTTTGCCCAGATCATTTGCCATAATTGCCTCCTGGAAAGTCCACTACATGAAAGAAAAACATATGAAAGTGTAGCTGGGAAGTTAATCACTTATAGATTGAAAAAAGCAACATTTATTCCTCTAATCAAGCTTTCCAGGGTTGATGGGTTCACCACAGTATATTTAGTCATGCTTCATTTAATTTAGATTTTATTTAAGACCATTATTTAAAAATTAGAAATGAGCCTGAAAAAAATTCCCCATAGCTCTTGCAAGTTTTGGCCCAAATTTAATGGTTACAAAGCGCACAACCTTTAAGGGGGGGAGTGGGAAAAGGAGAAAGCTAAATTTCACATCAGGGCATTAACCCTAGGTCTTCCTTAGAACTGTCAACGCAGGAGCCAGGGAACCAGGCATTTTGACTTCTGCCTACCTCTGCTGCTGTTTAGAAAGCAAGATGCAAGCAGTGCCCTGCCTCAGAATCATCTGGCAAGCAAGGTGCTGAGATGCAGCTTTGCCAGGGCTGTTGCAGGTACACGGGATAGAAGTGTTCACTTTAAATGCTTCTCGACACAAGTCTGCGGGCTTATTTCATTGCTGTCTCAAAGCCTGGAATCAAACACAGAGTGTATCAGATGTCTCCAGCAGCAACTAAACTCATGCACTCTTGTAAATCTCCCTCATAATCCCCCTGCTGCTGACACTTTATTAGCCAGGCATTCCGGGCTATGCTTTACTGGGGCACCTCTAAGTGATTGCAGATGGTATTGCTGTGCTAGGGTTCAGTTGTGCTACCAAATAGCTGTCTTCATATTTTCCATGCTTTGCCTCATTTGTCAGGTTGGTTTTAACCCTGTTGTGTTCAGGATGTCTCCTACCTCAACTAAGGAGTTGAAGGTGGGCTGGACACTTAAGCAAATGCCAGATATTTTCATGGCTGTAAGGCTATTTCTCTCAGCTGTACCAGGAAACTTCTCGAGCTTCAAAGCTCACTGCACTGAATCTCCAACAAGAAATGCTGTGCAGGGTGAAGAGACATGTCAGTTTTCAAGGGCACAGCAGTGCTGGGAAGTTGGGAATTGCACAGCGCTGCCCAAAGCAGCAGAGATAAGAGGTGATGAATCTGCACTGCATAGATTCGTTGGCTCAGCTGCAGTATACCTTTGACTCTCAGCAAATCTCGTTAGCACACAGGGAAAGCCATTGGCTGAGCTAGAGGAAGTTTCTGGGTTATAGCTCCTATTAATGCCATGTTAACAAAAATACACTGCATCCAGACCAAAATCTGACTTGCGACATCCAATGTGCCTGTATCTTTGCTCCGAGCTGCCCCACATATTCAGTTCTTGGACTGGTGCTGGAGGATGGATTATAATTTGCCTGCAACCCCTCTTACCAAGATACCTATGGTGAGGAGAGCACAAGTAACACTGTCTCATTTCCCATCCAGTCTTAACCCAAGCATCTGCTGAGCATCTATAGTGAAGGATAATGAAAAATCAATGTTTTTATCTCTCTGTGCCTTTCAAGAAGGACATTTGATAGACACATTCCTGTTGGATACAGGCTGGAGTTCTGGACTGCCCATCTGGTCTTTAAATTTTATCCTGCAAATCCTGCATAATGAGCATAAAGTCCGGAGTGCTGAGCTGGCTAAACTCTGTCTCCCACCTTTCTTAACTAAGTGCAGTCGGCAGCATCCACAGTGTTAATTTTATTTTTCTCTTCAAGTTAATATCACATTAAAGCTTCGCACTCCTTGTTTTTCTGAAATCATAAATGTGACTTGGAATGTGTTTTAGCTGTATATGGTGGCCTTACTCAGCTAAGGTAATAGGAATTGCAGATGGTATCTGTAAGTGCTTCAGAATTAACAGTTTTTTCTAAGGAATGGTCTTTTGGATTTTAGGTTGGAGAAGTAATACCAGTTAAAGGAAGAGATGCTAGCAATTTCCTGGAAATGAGCATTCCCAGTAGTATCGAGGGAATCAGTTGTCCCAGCACTATAATATTCAGCATAAAAATAGCTTAAAGAAGGAATTTTAAAAATGAAGGCACAGCACCTGTCTATTTTAAGCCATTAATTTAATTAATTGCTGTGCCTGCCTGAGAAATACTTGCCACAGCCACTGGAATAATGTACGTAGGGTTCATAATTGTCTAGTGAAATGTATACAATTTTTTTATGACAGCTATTTTATAGAAGCTCTGGTTTCTCTGGTTAAATAGAGTGTAATAAAGACAGCAAGTGTGTGACAGACAAGTTGTGTCACCTGTGTTTCCAGATGGGACACAGTATGGAAAGGCTTGCTCATCTGGACTATTAGTTTAGCTCTATTAACCCACATTGCCCAGAGTAACTAGATGTCTATCAAACAAGAGCTATTTCAGTTATGATTCATGCTTTTTCCATCCATCCAAACAAGCTCTGCTAAGCTGCTTCACTCCATAAACTGGACTGCACAAGTAATATGATGAAAAGCGTCATAATTTATGTCTTGAAGAACATATGTCTTCCACATTGATACATTAGCAAGTCCCAGATTTTGGCTAAAAGGTTTGGCCAAGTTAGGCATATGTGTTGCTGTGGTTGATACGAATTTGTTCTCTACATATGGGCAGCAGTCTGATCTCACATCTTGTACTCAACAAGACTTACTGTATTATCATGGATGATTAAATGCACATAAATTAAACATGCAGCCAACAGTGGCTCTTTTACTAGAAGAACATTGTTTGTGCATTATTGCAGCCAGATTTTCAAAAGAAATCATTTCCCAGCTAGACTCCAGAAGAAGCAGTCTAATTTTTAATGTAACTTGGCACTTCGCATGCTGAGATCCTGAAAATTTGGCCATGAGTACCATTCTATTCTACCACTCCCCTCTCTATAGCTCATGGTAATATATTGACCATGAGATATTCTGACATTTCTTATAATCCTATATTTTGCTTTCCATGAAGACATATTTCTTCAGGTTGAAAGGGCAAAACCATTCTCCAGTATTTCAGGGAATTAGGAATCTGGTAGCATCTTCTGCTCTGCTCTTATGAGCTAAGTAGTTCTGATCTCTGTTAACCAAAAGTTTTATGTAGGTATTTTCTGGGTGTTGTGAGCTATGTATTTCATAGCTTCCAGTACATTGGTGTTCCTACCAACTTGCTGGATCAAACATCTATTATATAGTGATATAATATAAGAGACTGAAGATGACTGAACTTTTGCAGTGGACTGCTTTAAATCATGTAGGTATCATCACCTTATGTTGTTGGCTGGCATTACTCATCATCCTTATATTAATAGTCTTTAACAACTGCCAGTCATTAGTGATTTTCCTTTAGATGAAAAGATACAGAGCTTGTATATTTGATGCAGCATATTCAGCTGTATTTTTTTCATATTACAAAATTCTAGGTTGTGGTGTCTTTGATAGTCCCTTTTGGAAACAAATAATTTGTGATAGCATGGAAATTTGCCCATATAGAAAGCATCTTTTAGGGATTTATCAGTTGAAAATGAAGGATGGGGTTGTTTCTATACTGTTAGTATATTATTATTATTCCAGAAAAAAAAAAACCAACACAAATAGCTTATTTAACTTGATACGTACTATACTGGTTAAACAGTTTAATAGCCAGTGTGAGCAGCATTTATTCTAGAAACCTCACAACTACAGCTAGAGTAAAAAACCTTTTCTAGTACAGACCTGTCCTGACTTCCTCTCTATGCTGCTAAAAGATAGCAATGAAATGTTAGTAATATTAATAGGCAAAAGGAAGGGTATTCAGATCACTAAAAATTTATAATCTCTGCGTGATATGACTGAAATGTGTGCTCACGCAGAATGTTGCACTTGTATCTACATATGGCAGATGTGAATAATGACAGTGCAAAGTTAAAAAGTAACATCATCAATTTCACTTAGGAATATTTGAGGGTTTGGGGTGTGTGGGTGGGTATTTAATGTGATTGAGCTCTGGACCTGCAAGATGTTACAAACAGGTCACCAGTATAATGGATCTTAATAAATCTGTTTCCTTAAGATTTTCCATAATTACTTTTGGATCTACTCTTGCTCTTATGTCAGCAGAAAATGACACAAGAAGATTTAAGTCCTGCTTTACCTGGGAAACAGACGTAATATTGCTTTGCTTATTTATGCTAGTTTTAATCAATGATTTCATACCTGAGGAACACTCTCCAAAGCCCATCATCTGCCACATCAGCAGGTCAGAAAATGGCATGTTCATAAGGAAGACACTCAAAATAGGAGTATGGAGAAATTATTTTTCCCTTTTTGGAGACCTTCTTCCTCCCCATTTCCTGCTTTTCTTTATCCTTGTGGCCTCTATTGAAAAGCATTGGGTAATGCCTAACCTAAATGTTGCTTTAGTCACACACCACTAGTCACCCAGAAACCATTGAATGTTATTAAACTGCAGTCATTTCTCCTTGGGTTCCATCAATTATCAAGACTAATGTTAGAAGGATTCAGCCAAGGTTAGAGCATGTGTATGTCTGTGGGCCATGGGGAGCTTTGTATCATTGCCCTGAGCCAACATAGAAGGCACTGTAGATTTGATTGCTTCTGGGGCCATAAATCAAGGACACATGCAAGTTTCTCTGCTCTCCCTGTAGAAATAAGGAGGGAAGGAGGAGAATCACCAACTAATGTCAGCAAAATACTTCTCAGAGCAGTTTGCAGCAACTTCTCTTATCTGTAGTACATCAGCAAGTTTGTCACTAAAAAAGTACATCCTTATTTATTTGCTTGTCATCTACATTTCCCTTTTGAAATGTTTTCTTATTTTCCTATTACTGTCATGGCTCCTCAGTTTGTCACTGTTGTGGCTCTACCAAACAATCATTGAGTCCCAGGACAGTGAGAATGGGGAGGAAAGATGAGGATTTGGAAGGACAAGGGCTGAAGCTGAACAAAATGAGAGCAAGAGCAGCATGTCAGTCCTTGTGTCAGTGCCCTTTTCAGCTTTGCACTTCTACCACCTTCTCACCCATGGTTATGACTTCAGTAGCATATCAAACCCCTTTCCAGCTTTGAAAAAGGAAAGGACTTCTTTGATGACCTCAGGGTCTTGATTTTGCTGCATGTGGTATGGATTTTACAGCTAGTGCAGAATTTGGCTGTAAATTGGAGGGCAATTCCAATTGTGTAAATTCTAGATTTACACAAAGGGAACACAGCTTCAACCAGGTATACACTTACCTGAAATGTAGTCTGATTCTGTCAGCCTGTATTTGGCTGTAGTCTCGCTTCTACCAGATGACTTGAAGTAATATGAGGTGACTGAATGGATTCAGAAAGTGAAGGAAACAAATATCAATTTTAAAATCTTTAAGGACTATCTATTATAACAATGAGAAAGTGGAAACCTAATTAAAACAAAGTTTATGAAAAGTAATTTCACAATTACCTTTCATTTGCCAGTAAAAGCATTTAGATTACATACGACAGTATAACAGTTGTTCGAATGCCAGAGTCCAAAATTACCTCAGTATGAACATCTACTTGTAGAAAATGTTTAATCTCATGCAGTCCCTAAATTCAGATGTGAATCATGAACTCCATCAAATTTCCCATAACAGCTGTATGTTAAATCCTTTCCCAGTTGTTTAAAGTTTGTTCATTTTTCAGAGTTATTAAAGGATATGCCCCTGCTAATAATTTTCAGATCATAGTGAGACACAAAAGGTTTATGTATTTCAACAGAATGCTATTTGCATTTACAGTTCTGCACAAGAGACTGGCTTGTTATTTCCCCTGAGGCTGATCTATACTAACAGGAATAAAAATGGTGATAACTTGAAAGTGTACTTTGAAAAATTGTCCAGGAATTCAAACCATGAACAAACCATGAACAAACTTAAAATGAGTTAGACTAAGTAAAATGTGATTTTTAAAAACTTAAACAATCACCCTTGCCAAACCCAGTAAGCTAGTTATACCTTTTTAATTTGGCTGCAGTGACTTAAACTGTATCAGAACAACAAGGAAAATAAAGGATCCATGAAAATGAATTCATTTAGCACAGGCAAAAGGTCCTTTAGTGACTTGGTTCCAAGCACAATCAGTTACCAGTTCTTCAACCAGCCCAACCTGGTCCAGATCTTAAAAATGCGTGGCAATTAATTAGCATTCTCCGAGTCCTGGGTTCTCTGATATGAAGGATATGCTTTCTAAGGATAGATGCATCCACCCAACCAGGAACACACACTTTTTCACAGTGAATAAAAGTAAATGGTTTTCAGCTAGAAAAAAATAGTAGATTTGTTGATTTTTTTTTTCTAACCTTTGAAAAGTACTTTTTCAAAGAAGTACTTGCCTAACTTAGCGGAAATTAGTGCACTATGTCCTCCTATTTGGGTTTTGCACTCAGGTGGAGACCACTGTACCAATGGTTCCTATTCATTATAAGTACCATAATTTCTCTTCATTAAAGAACAAAACACAAGTTCTAAAATGTTGATCTGGGACATATGATTCTGTGAATCTCTTTTCTCTTATCCAGATCTTTGAACATGTATGAAACTACCTACCTCCTTAAAACAACAGTTCCTCTATATCTCTGGGCTACAACTAACCTTTTTGTTTATGCAATTGCTGCTGATTTTATCTGTATTAGTGCTTTGCACTTCTGTAAATTAGCATACAGATTGTGTGATGTGTCCCTGAAATGGAGCAACATAATGGATGATCACTTTAAAAAAATGTTTGATTTAAGCAAATTGCTTTGCTCAAAGGGAATCACTGGCAGTGACAGGGGTAGAATCAGTTTTCCAGGATAATATCCAACTGCTTTTATCCACAAAGCTGTTCTTTCTTTAACATTTAGCCTCATTCACTAGAGAGCTTCCCCAATTGCACCAAATGAAGTAGAAATCTTACAGACAACTTCATGCTTTGACGTTCAGCCCTGATGAAACCCCAGAGCAATTCTATCTTGGGCACCAATGAGGCAGGTGTCCTGTGATCTTGTATATATAGTACATGTGCACAGAGAGAAATTCAAAATGCTCCTACAAACTGTAATACTGTGTCTTCCTAATTCTGAGTGTTCAACTTTGCAGCCTTAAAAACCTTTGAATGTGGGGAGCAGAGCTGATTTTGTCTTGGCTAATTTCCTAGGTAAACTGAAAATGCATGAAAACCAGTCCTCTTCATCTGAGTGGGAGGGATATCCATTGGGCCCTGCTGCCTGAGCCAGCAGCATCACTGAGCACTGTAGGATTCAAGCATCTTTTGCATGGCTGAGGACTAGAAGGAGATGAGACATTTCTTGGCTTCCTCCTATAGGTTTGCTTGGAGCAGGGACCAGAAGTCCAGTAGGT
>JAVHNF010022938.1:0-10398 GCA_034783455.1 Micropsitta finschii | reverse complement strand
TTGTGTACTGGCAAACCTGTGAAGGGTACACCTAGCTATACGTCCCCTTCACCTCCAGCACGCAAGCAACCTCTACATTCAGTGGAGCTATCTCAGGCATCAGGTGGGGTAGGTGGTCCAGCACTAGCAGAACCGCAGCCCCAGGAAGGGTGTTTATAGTATACAGGTAATGCTACCAACTATTTCCTAGGTGAAAATAAGAAGAAAGAAGTTCTCCATTCCCCCCTGTTCAGTATTGCAGGGTCATCTAGAAAGCTATCAACAGCTGTCAGCTACAAGGTACTCTTCCAACAGGAAAGCTTTTGTGTGTTTTGTATGGCTGAAGATGTATATTTTTCTGTTACTCTGTATGTTCTTTTGTTTGTATTAAGATAAAAGATTGCCCTTAATTTGATACTGATTACAATGGCTTTATCTCAACTTAAGCAGTTTGTGTGGAGCCTGGGAAGTTTTTGCTGTGAGACTGGGTTTCCTTCGGAGTTAACTTATGCTGTTTTTCTGGAATAAGAGTTCTTGAAAGCATCGTAGCACTGTGGATTGCAATGTGGAGGTATAAAATGACTTGTCTATTTTATATTTACTGGGATAAGAAATTGGCATTAGGCTTCCCAGTCAAATCCACCAACCCCAAAATTTTAGTTTGCAATAAAACGGGGCAAAAAACCCAGCACAAGTATTTAGATAGAAACTCACAATCCAAAATGTAATGAAGTAGCTCAACACCAGCAATGGGCAAAAGGAGCCACAGAAACACACCTGGACTGCAGATTTCAGAGCGCTCAGGTGACTTTGCGCGGTGATCAGATATGACTTGTACACTGCCCCCCTTCTGGTTACAGTCCCAGGACACTTCTGCTCCTTATATTTAAATGTACCACTCCATCAATCCAATGTTGTTTAAAACAGCTTAGGAACTTTAAATCCCTATGAAGAAATCAGAAAGGAGGGGAAATGCAACAACCACAAGAGCCTGCATCTTCCATGTCCTGTTACTCTTTTCTCACCGCTTCCCAGAAGGTACTGGGGGGTGAAGAGCAGCCCATTTTGCCTGTGCTCAAGTGTAAATGAGCACTGTGAAGAACAAATAAAAGAAAATTATAATTAAAGCTGCTGTTTTGGGAGAGGAAAGCCAAGTAAGGCTGAGAACGGCACAGCACTCACTCCAGCTGAACTTGGTCTTCTGCCTACTGTTAGGCAACCCCCAGTTGTGTGTGAAACTGGTAAACCTCTTGTTCTCAGCTGTGCTGCTCTTCCTGGCTGAGTTTTGCAGTCTTTTCTAGCTCAG
Organism: Micropsitta finschii; assembly: GCA_034783455.1. Lineage (NCBI taxonomy): Eukaryota > Metazoa > Chordata > Aves > Psittaciformes > Psittacidae > Micropsitta > Micropsitta finschii. Next base: position 9,113 of record JAVHNF010022938.1, on the reverse strand, counting down.
GCTCTAGGTTAGTTGTCTGGTTTGAGCTAATGGCATCTTACTGCTGGGTGATACATCCTTTTACTTGTATGTATTTGGTAGTAAGTGCTGTAACACCCTGGAATTTCTTTAGTGTATTGATCTTGCATCAGCCTTCCAGTCCTTATAGCAGCCTTTCAGTACCTAAAGGGGCCTAGAAGAGAGCTGGAGAGGGCCTTTTTAAAAGGGCAGGTAAGGAGAGGACAAGGGAGAATGGCTTTGAAGCCTCAGTCTCTGTCCCGGGGGTTGTCTTTTCATCTGTCCAAAAGCTCCTACCTGTCCTATCCATGCCACAGTTGTGCTGGCAGAGCTGGAGAGACTGTGATGGACTGGGGCTTTGAGGTGAGCCAGGTCACAAATGCTTTCCCTTCCTCAGAGTCAGCCAGGTGCAGGAACTCAAACAGGTTCACAGGTCCAGCTTACACTGCATCTCCAAAGCAGTTGTGGTGGTACATCAGGGGGTGATGGAGATGGCAGCAAGTGGGAAGGAGGGGGGGGATCATGACTGATGCCACAACAAATAACTTTGTTATTTGTTTTTTTTGGAAGTGCTCCCCATATCTTTGCCAGGCATTGAAAGACCTTTCAGATCCCATGGAAGTACAGCACCACAGCAGGAAGCACTTATAGCTGCAGGGAACGTTTTCTGAGCTATATCCCAGAGCCTGCAGCCATGCTGAGAACGTAGTGTCATGAGCAGGGTTTGAAAATAGCTGAGTAAAGGTAAAAGGGTGCATTTGTGCAAGTACCTTTATCAGCAGCCACAGGGACTGTGCACGCTAAATACGTGCCCAGTTGAAATTGCACGTGTAACTTTATGGTTCTATATACAAATACAATAAAAGACTGGACTTTCAGGGAAAAAAAAGACTTTAAAAGAAAGAAGAAAGTCTGGATGTTAGAACCAGTTGAGATTAGTTGTTCGTTATCATCAGCAGTTTTCAAGATAATGCTAGAGAGTCTGTGTTAGCAAGGTAAACAAGCCCAGCTATGGTACGACACTTCCATTTGCCTGTGAAGCAAACAAGGTGAAGCACTCTGAAATTTCATTTAGATATAATTAAAACATCCCTGTTATTTTCTACTGAGAGTAGTTAAGTGGTACCAGGAATCTTAAACATGAATATGACACCTGTAATCCAGAGCAAGATATAATTTGTTGTATCATTTCTTGGGAAGTGCAGGTTTGTTATATGTTTGTTAGGGTGGAAAGAACAGGTAAGATTGGTGGGTTTGTAACCATTTCCCCCCCTCCTTCATTTACTCTATGGTAAAACTGGATGATTGTTTTGGGGTGTCTGGAGATTGGGTGTAAAAATATCTTCTGCCTCATGTATTTTAAGTTATAATAGGAGGAGTTGCCTTTGCTTTTAGTTAGAAGCAGTCAGGATCAGCATTGCATGCATGGCTCTCATCGACAGCAGATTAATGTAGTCTGCTTTATCGGCTGATGTTTGTTAGCTTCACAAATCTCAGCTTCTCTGGAGGCCTGGGAGAGCACAGCCACTGTCAGAAATGAAGGACATCTTGAAGGGATGATGCAAAATGGAGCAATGCAGTGGTTGTATTCAACAACAAATATGAGAGAACTTCAGTATTGCTGCTACCAAGAGATCTGGTGGTTAAGATGGAACTGTAATAGGTGTATACAATTATTTACACAAACCCATGAAGAACAAGATATGTTTAATGTGGACTGAACATTGTTAAAGCTTGTGCAAGTGGCTGTATTTGTGTATCCTGTCTGAGTATTTTGGATGCGAATCTACTGTTGTTCAAGGAACTGGTTTTGAGTTCTGGATCACACAACACACTCCAGTGTATGTGGCACAAATTTCTATTTCAAGTTGTTCCAGGCTTTGGAATATTAAAAACATGCCCAAGGGCAGGAATGCTAGTTGAAGTGGGCTGATAGGCTGAGCTTGTGCAAAGTAATCAGTGTGTTAAATCTGTGAATCTAGAGTTCAACCAAATGCCATTGAAAGTACACAGCCAGCAGTGTCAGTGTTCTCACAAATGTCTCATGCTGTGTGGGACAGCTGCAGCAAGTATAGTGCATATCCATTTAAATACAGCAAGTACTGATTCTTCAGGGTATTTATTTTTATAGTGGAAATTATGTGGACATTTCAGGTAACCTTTTCAAGACCTAGAATAAAAACATTAGCAACAAAAGATGGAGGATTAAACTGCCTTCCTCCACGCTGCGTATTGGAAGAGCAAACTTCAGATGAGATGCTGTTTTATCAAAGTTGTAAGAAGTGAGCTGGCCATCAAAGCCAGGGTACACGTCATTAAATTGTGTTCATATGCTCAGCAGAGAAGTGCATGCTCTGAAATTTCCCATCTAAAAGGAAGAGAGACTTTACCCTCCTCCCCCACTTTGATTTGAAGCTTATTCATTTTAAGTTATCCATTATCTGCATTCTCCCCAATTAGGAAGAAAAAGATTTCTATTTTGCATTTGTGTATTTAGAATATTAATGCTACCAAAACCAGCAAAACTCCCACTTGTGGTCAGTGGGAGCAACATCAGGCACAGATCTTGACTGTAAATACTGTTAATTGGCCACTCTCTGTTGTGCTTGTTAATTATCTATTTTGCAGCCATTGAGTTGTTGTTAAGCCACTAAGATCAGCTCCCTGTGTACCCTGTGTGGAAGTAGGGTGTGAGTAAGACATGTTGGGTGCCTACGTATTGCTTTGCTATGTTCCTGTGTACTCCCAAAATACTACTTTAAGCAGGGTTTTCATTTCTACTAAAAAGGGGGAAAAAGGGGCTTACAAACAGGTAGTTGTCAAGTTAAATTTTTCTTTGAGTAAATATGCATGTATGCATGCGTAGGCATTCCGTCTGGGTTCGATCCACAACTTGTACGGTGTTTAACGCATATCTTCTAAACCTGTTTAAAAAACAATTTAAAACTTGGTTAAAAATTTGTATCTTTTAAAACTTGTTTAAAAAGCAGAAATAAAAGGAAGGAAAGTAGCTTGAAGTATCCAGAAGAGAACAGGCAGAGTGAGCAACCAGGAAGGAGAGGGAGGGAGAACTGCCAACTGAGAGTGCACGCAGAACTGTAGTGAGTAGAATTCCAATGGCAGTATTCTCTGTTCGACCATACAGATATTGCTCGTTCTTGTAAACTGCATCTTCTTCAGCTGGCAGGAGCCAGTGGGATCATCCTGCCAGGCTTCCTGTACAGTCTGGGTATGAAGTTTCAGTGATTCATGTGCCCACCCCTACAGTGCTGTTACTGAACTCTTGGCAGAGACACCCATCTCCCTGCTTGTCCTATCTGCTCTGGCTCCTATAGAAAGATCTCCTTCAACATACAACTTTTAGTAAATAAAGTAGTAGTTAATGCTGGAAACAAGTAGCAGATGTTGCCTTGTTTGGGATATTTTTGTAATGGCTCTATGTTTGCTAGTTAACAACTGTTGTTTCTGTAGCTGATTATTTTAGCTCTGAGAAGTCTTGTTTCTACCAAAGCAGCCACTCTTCACCGTCCTGTTTACTGACTTATCTTCTTGAAAGAAAGCCTGTTTTTTTTTGACCACAATATTTTCCATTCTTCTTTTTCTTTGCATTATTTTCCCCTTACCCATGTGGAATGATCTTTGTTGTAAAGCAAAGATAGTGCTATTGTCATATCTGAAATTGAAAGAAGCCTTTGAACTGTGGCCAGAGTCAGACCACGGTGGAAAAAGATGCATCTCCAAAACAATGTAACTGGCAAATCTCTGTGTAGATTTATAGTGTGATCTTACCATAATATGAGAACACGCTAACCTTCTATTGAACTCGGTGAGAGGAAATGACTAATGCAAGGAGATAGCTGATACAGTATTTATATTGGACAAAAAAATCTAAACTATCTTAAGCCAGTTCTGCAGCACGGGAAGTGGAGTCTTTATTCAGTTTCCTACAGAGATGTTGTTAGACACTTTTTAATCAAATAATTTAATAGATAAATCTTTACCTTTAGCTACTGCCAAAAGTGTTATTTAAGCGGATTCTGGTTGTTTTGGTAGGCTGACATGCACTTTGCTTTGGGGATGTGGGGATATCAGTATATGAAGGTTTCTTGTTGGATGCTTCAGGACACTGAAAACTGTGCTTAACCTGAATTATAAGAATCTTCCTTGTGAATATCTCTGAGCTTGGCAAAAATATTCAGTAAAGGAGCTTTGTTATCTTTGGCTACTCCTAATTTCCCTAGCCAAGGCACTTGCTTCTGATCTTTGCGGGTTTTTTATCCACATTAGCTGCTGCTTTTCTTCTAAGCTATGGTTATAAATTGTTTTGCCATTGCTGCAGGGTGTTAGACTTTTACCTACCAACTCAAACTGTTAGTGTATGAGAACCTTCACCGCTATTTTCTGTAGTAGTGGAAGAGATCGCCATGTATATTAATAGTGTAAGAAAGAAAAAGTGTCCAGTGTGCTTTTCTTTAATACCTTTTTTTTCCTCAAGTATTTCCCCCCCTTCATTTGTAGCTGTGTATTTCCAGACCTTCCTGGGCTTCTTGTTTTTCTGTGTTAAGTTTATTTTCTTCTTATCCCTGGTGGCTATCTTGGCTTACAGAGCAGTTTGTGCCTTACTCATTGTTTTGTCTCCTTTGAGGAAATTGCCAGGGTTTCCATTAGCTTGTAATACTAATAGCTGTGACCTCCTTAGATATCTGCCTCGTTGGAAGGGATTTTTTAATTTGTGGTAATGTAAATATGCTTTGCTTGCAGCCCACAAATTACTTGTATCGGGTAAGGCAGGCAGCAGTCTAACCTTTCTGTGGCAAGTGTAAACTTTAATTGTGCTTGTTCTGTATAATTTAACAGAGGGGGTAAATTAGAGTGGTTTTTACTCTGTTAAGCTTCATGCATCTGTTTAATTGCTTCAGGTAAGTATGAAATAAATTTTCAGGGTGAGGACCAGAGGTTATTCCAAAGTCACGCACAATCAGGATTGAGAGGTGTCTGTGTGGAGATGTTGAAGATTAAAAGCTCATAATCCTTGTCTAAACCATTAATTTCTACCCTGAATTAACCACGTTGCAGTTGCATAGGCATCTGCTTTTGGCCCCCAGACAGATGGACCTTCAGCCTGAATCAGTGCAGGCATTTTTGTGACTGGTGTGCAGAAAACTCATCACTTAGCTTGCTGAGGCCACTCCAAATATGCTAATAGTGGCCCAACTTAGGCTCCTTTGTTTCTTATCTGCAGGATGAATCAACAGGAGAGATCACATTCTATATGAAGGGGGCTGATGTTGTGATGGCTGGGATCGTGCAATACAACGACTGGCTGGAGGAGGAGGTATGGGGCTGTCTCCCCTGTGTATGCAGGGTTTCTCATGCAAGTGCTTTTCTCCTTCCAGGACAAGGCATGACAAAGTTTGTCAGTGTGGCAGGGTGTTCATAACTGCTAAAACGCCCGTGAGTCAGAAAGTCACTGATGTCTTGGCGGTTCATTGGATTAGACTTCAGCCAAATACATATGTCAGAACAAAAAAGTCAGGTGGCGAGTTCAACATACTTAGTGCAGAAAGCCCTGTAAATAAAATGGGGTTTGCTCAGAACAGATTGCCCTCAAGGTCACTGCATCTGTCCTGGGCTTGATCGTGTGTTTGTATTTATTGTGCACTGAAAGGTCTAGTTTCAAAACTACATTGGGCATCTTTATACAGGGATATCTCTTTCAGGTTAGTAGTAATGCTGATACAGAGTTCATAGCAGTACCTTCTATTACTGATTCTCCCCACCTCCAAACCCTGGTGTTCAAACAAATAGTATTACATTGGTCTTATTTTAAAGAGTTGATGGCCAAAGATGTGAAGTCTACAAATCAAAGGCTTGTGTCCATTTACTTACACGTGGAGAAAACAAAATCAGTGGGGTTGATTTTGTCACACTGGTACAGCAGAGAGAACATTTTTTGTTTCTGATCACTGGTATAGACTGCATACTATTGCAGGTCTCCTTTTTTCCTCTCAGGTTTATCATGCACTTTATCAGATGCTATAAACTCACTAGGGTTGCTCAAATAGGATGGTTATTTTCTTAACTTGCTATCTTACGTTGCCATCTCTGCAGTGCTGTGCATAAATCATCTTACTTGTGATGGAGTTCACGGTCTACAAATGTGATGTTTCTTTTCCAGTGTGGTAACATGGCTCGGGAAGGCCTGAGGGTTCTTGTTGTAGCCAAGAAGTCTCTGACGGAAGAGCAGTATCAGGACTTTGAAGTAAGTTTGTGTTTGTTTACTTTTCTTTGGTTTTAAACAAACAATCACTAAAGTGATTCTGACAGGCCTCTGGTGATAATGCCGCCTCTCATCTCCCTCCTCTTGCTAGCATTGTCATCCTTCAATGTCAAAGTTGCTTTTTAAGTGATACGTATGAAACTGGATCCCAGCCAGGACCCTCCAAAACAGTTCCTGAATCCTGCCTTATAATCTTTTGCAGTAATAAATTCTGCAAATCTTCATCATTTGTTAGACAAGTTGTGTTTATGTGGGGAAACATGTTGGCTTTCAGATTTCATTGTTACATTCTGACATCCATGGAAACTACAAACAACCACAGTATAATCCAGCTGAGCTTCATGGAAACACAGGCTTCACACATGAGGTTTATTAGATGGGTCTTTACACACAGCACTGTGTTGCTTACCCCATACAAGCAAAATGTGAAGCAGAACTGTTAATCTAAATGCAGAGAGGAGATAGTGGAAATGCTTAGATTCTCCATTGCCATTGTTTGTAGATGTGTTAGTTGTGAAAACCATGGTTAGACCGGTGGTACAATGGATTTGCTTCCCGGGTTTCTGTAGATGCCACTTCAGCAGCTGCTGTGCATTGGTGTGCACATGGATGTGATGTGCACTGTGCTGCCCGGCTGTAACAGGACAGAAACTGTGACACAGAAACTGTGACAGAAACTTCCTGAAATAATTTCTACCTTATTCTGTAACACACACCTCATGTTCACCAGCCATTACAGGTGCCATCCCTGAATGAGAGCTAACAGCAGGAGGTTAACTGGTTAACCTGCAGGCTATCTGTGTGAGTGAGTGGTTGTGTCTGCTCTGTCCTCAGGCACGCTACGTCCAGGCGAAGCTAAGTGTGCACGACCGCTCCTTAAAGGTAGCCACGGTAATCGAGAGCCTGGAAATGGAGATGGAGCTGCTGTGTCTCACTGGCGTGGAGGATCAGCTCCAGACGGATGTCAGACCCACTCTGGAGACACTGAGGAATGCTGGCATTAAGGTCTGTCCAACCTAGTGTTACTCCTAGCTGGAACACTTAGACACTCCAGAGTATGTGGCACTGTCCTACGGCCAGTGAATTACGGCAACATGAAGGCTCTGTCAAGCTACATGTGTCACCAGGTGTCATTTCTAAGTGGAAACAGTAGGGCTGGTCAATGCGTTTTAAGCATCACTTTGGGAACAGAACATGCTGGAAACAGTAAATGAACACATGAGAGCGTGTCACCTTTTGTGCTTTTCTTCTGATGTTGTTTAAACCCTGCTGGTAACTAAGGACCACACAGCCACTTGCTTACTCTCCCCTTTTCCCCTCTGTGGACAGAATGAGGAGGAGAATCAAAGGAATGTAAAAACCACGGGCTGAGATAAAAACAGTTTAATAATTGAAATAAAGTAAAATATAGTGATAATAGAAATAATAACAATAATAACAATACTGATTATAATAATAGGGAACAACAAAAAAAGAGAAATGAAAATTGAGAAAACACAAGCAATGTGCTCACCACCCATTGACTGATGCCCAGCCAGTCCCTGAGCAGTGATCGGCCCCTCCTGTCTAACTCCCCCCACTTTATATGCTGTGCATAATGTTCTATGGTATGGATTATCCCTTTGGCTAGTTCAGGTCCTGGATGTGCTCCCTCTGGCTTCTTGTGCGTCTCACTGGCAGAGCATGGGAAACTGAAAAGTCCTTGATTAGGGCAAGTGCTACTTAGCAACAACTAAAACATTGGTGTATTATCAACATTATTCTCAGACCAATGCCAAAACACAGCACTGCACCAGCTACTAGGAAGAAAACTAACTCTGTTCCAGCTGAAAACAGGATATCTTCCCATAACGTGCTCTGGCTCCATCTGCAAAGAAGCTGAGTGTGTAGGCAGAGACTTTGGGGCAATTGTTTGTTTCAGATGTTGTATGAAACAAGCCTAGTTTGGGTGTGTTGGGTCCCTGGTGCACCAACTCCTGTGCGGGGGTTGAAGCTGTGCATATACAGCTTTTCAGTAGCCACTAGAGGGGGTGTGAGCCAAGAGAATCGGGGGCTGAGCTGACTTTCTGGTTTCCTGGGGTTAGGTATGTAAGATTCAGGCAGCTATAGCCTGAGCTGTGCTCAGCAGTGGGGGAACCGGTGATGCTGCTTAATTCCCATCTAGGAAAACCTGCAAGTCAAAGCCCAGACTTGAAAAAAGGAGTTCAAAAAGGAAAATATAAATGGAGTAAATATTCAGATTTGGGTGAAAAAAGTAGGTAAAAGGTTCTAGTTGTGGTTTCTCTGCTGTAAGCAGCAATGGGAGCAAAAATCTTGAGCCATGCTGTGAATCCAAAGCAGGGCTGTGTGTTTGTTATTTAGGTAGGAAGTGGAATTCAAGGCTTGGGACAAGCTTCTGAAAGCATTTTCTGTTTGGAACCATCCCTCTAAACAGCAAGGACTTGAGCAGAGAAGTGAGACGAGTGGAACCAGACAGCTCCTTAGCAGCACTGTGGCTTTTTCCCCCTGCAGTGTAGCCCTGGCCAGTTATTCCAAAGCTGTTTTTGCTTTTTTCTCTCCACCTTGGCTGGAGTCAGTGTCAGGGTGTGGACTGTGTCATCACACAGCCAGGCCGGCACTTCAGAGCACTCCTTGCAATGGTATGTTCATTAGGGTATTGCATGCAAGAAGTAAATAAAGAGGGAAGGCGGTCTTGTAATTCATTACAGGGACCATCTTGTTAAGATCAAATCTCTTTACAACCTCAGATTATTAAACAAATAAGTGTGTCTTTGTGTGGTTTGTTTTGGTTTGTTTTGGTTTTCTCTTTGTGTTAGGTATGAATATATGTATTTTT
>JAVHNF010022937.1:7963-20575 GCA_034783455.1 Micropsitta finschii | reverse complement strand
GAACCAAGCCTGCTAAAAGGAGCAGCTTAGAAAATGAACGTTCTGAAACGCCCAAAATAGCAGCAATGGTGTCTTCAAGCAGATCAAGTTACTCAAAGCCCCATCCAAACTGGCTTTGAATGCTTCCAGGGATGGGGCAATCTATCACCTCTCTGGACAACCAGTTCTAATAATGGGTGCAGGAGCAGGCACAGCAGACAGCCCTGACAGCATGACACAAGGTGCACACCTCCAGCATCACACCTCTGCCTCCAGCATGCGCTGGGACATTAGCAGTGAGACATCTCGCACAGCAGCACATCAGGAACTTCTAAAGCACTGGTAGCCTCAAATGTTCATTAGATACCAAGTGCTACCAGCAAATGGGACAGCAGGTTCCTCCAGGATCACAGTAGACCATTAAACTTCAATTTTTGTCTCTTTTATTGTTCTTCTTTGTGCATCCCAAATTTCTTCCTGATGGGATGCCCGGGTACTTCTGCAGGGCTGGATCCCAGGCCAGGGAAGCTCACCTAAATGGATGCTTCTCTATTTTTGACATTTTCTCCTAACAGAGAATGCAAAACTGAGGGGTTTTTATTCTGAACTCCCTCAACAGGGAAGCTGCGAAACCTGTCATCTCATTTTCCCATTTAGGCATTATCCCACTCACAAAACTGTCAAAAGAACATCATTAGGTTCATAAACTCCAATACCATGCACTGAGGAAATGACAGCTTGACATTTTATATATTTAACCTCAATGTTTCTGTGCCTCAGTTTCCTATCTATAAAGTGGTTACAAACCCCCCTATTTCTTCTAAATCTTGCTCTCAAGAAACAGCTGCTCTATTTAGCTGAGGTTTACATACATCTCACGACTGAAGAATTTCACAGTTAATGCAAAAATCAGCACAAGCAGCATGGAAAATTTCCAGCCAAAGAGGGAGTGTGGCAAAGATTTCAGTGTCTGAAAACACGGTGAGAATGGGAAGTTTTGCTCTGGCCTCTGAGCATTCTTCCTTTATCACTGAGGGAGGAAGCTGTTGGTGCTAGTGCTATTGCAGGGATATTCAGGTAGGTTTGAAAGGCAAAGGTCTCTCACTTTCCACTGTCATGACTGTAAAAGACAGACAAGCAGAGAGACAGAGGGAATGAAAGACAAAGATGACAAGAAAGAAGCAAACAAGAAAGCACTCTTGGGAAAAACAAGCACCCAGGGCCTGTCCAAGTCTCCCTCCATAAGCTCCGATCAGCCAACACTCATACAGCATCCAGTATGGACCAGCTCACCCAAAATCACCTTCCAGAAGGGCTCCTACAGTAACATCAAGCAATGCAGCCATCTCCCTTCATTTCTCATCTGGAATTAATCTTATACTGGTCCTTGTCTGCTGCTGCAGGTTTTCTTTCAATTCTGGATTAACTACATCTTAATGTATGGGTTTACATCAGAATGGGTGGACATACCCAGTGCAATTTCCTCCTGTTTTCCTGATAATTCAATTCAAACCCTACCCACTGTAATAACCAGTTTGAATTTCAGACTATTCATGCAAATAGGACAAATTACATTCACAGGGTATTACACACGGCGACCCCAGGTCCCATGTCCATCTCACAGAAGCTACTGTTATTACTCACAAGCAAGGGAGTTCTCCAAGCACTTTACCAGAGGGAAATCACAAACACATTCATCCCACTTTTAGTTGATAAAACTGGGAAAGTAAAAAACCTGCTTCAGAGAGCACTGAGGTCACCCAGGGCATTTCTTCAAGCCCTGTTCAGAAAGAGAAATGGCTCCTAACCAGAGACATCGAGTGATTTAATACTGAGTATTTCCAGCCACCTTGGGAGCTACCAGAGAGCCTGTGTCAGTTCAGCTGCACTGAAGCTTCACTGGCTCCACACACCATTCACAGGGACACGTGGGCATTGTGAATTTTCAGATCAGCTGGGAACATTTTAGGTAAAGAACCTATGTTTTCTAAGCACCCCCATCCGCTCTCCTCTACAGCACAACCATTTCTACACTCAAGCAGCTCTCCTGCAAGGCCTTTGTAAGAAGTTTGCAGGGAGGGAATGTCACTGCACAGCCTCTCCACTGTTACAGATCTGCCACATAACTGCATGAAGTAGGAAGCTCTTTCTGACAGCACTGGAGATGTCATACTCGAAGGCCAGGAAGTCAGTGTATTTTTACCATTCACAGTACAGTTACACAAAGACATCCCAGGCTCAACGTCCGTGCCCTGGGATGGTGGAGGAAGACAGAGTTGCTGCTTTTCTTTGCCTATCCAGGAACACGTGCATCCCTTTCTCAGCAGATGCCAAAGGGATCCATCCTGCTGACATGGACACAGTCTACGTGGAGAGCAGTGAGATGCTGAGGGGTGGCACCTTCCTGGAAAGTTGACTCACTAGCCTGTTAAGAGCAGCAGATGTGGCAATGTATTCACACTGATTCCAGAGCCTGGGAAGGAGTATGTGCTAATTAAACTTATTCTTTCTGCTCAGCACGTCCTCAACTGCATTTGTACAGAGCAGAGATGACGCCATGTGGCTGACTGATCTATTTACACCTCTGGAGTCCCATGCTCATCCCCATCCCCCTTTCCCAATTAAGGGTGCAGACAGGAATTTGGGCTAGTTCCAGCAATCCAATATGCCTGGCACACCACTGGGACTGAAGAGACAAACCGGTGACTTTTACCCAATGTAAGCTGCTCAGGACCTCTCTGCTGCCTGAAACGCAGGAACCTGAAAAGCTCATTCCTGAGGAAGAGCGAAAATAAAATTAATCTTGTTGCTGAAGCCTGTCATGAATGCAAAAAGCCAGCAAATCCAGGTTAAAACTGCTTGCCAAGTTTTCTGACTTCAAGAAGCAGAGGCAAGAAGTGTGCTGTGAGTGCGTGTCCCCCCACCACAACCAAAGGACCATTATATTTGGAAAGACATCTCCTGTACCTGTTAAAAGAGAAGCCTGGGAGCTTGTGAATGATCTAATTCAAAGCTAATCAAGGCACTGCAGAGAGGGAAAATAAAGCTTCTGGACGTGCTTTGCTATCAGCACCTCAGGGCATTTGCTGGCTCCCCAGCTTGTCCTGGTCACTGAAGCACTGGGGGCTGCAAGAGTGATTTTAACACTTTGCTCTTGCAGGGATAGGCTGTTCTCTGCACCCCAGGCCTCTTGTCAGCATGGGCTACATTTCTTCCATGTGCTCAGTGTACAGATCAAGAAAGCAGAGCCAGAATTAAAGTGCAGCTGACTTCTGAGGAGGCGAAGAACAGAGCAGGGGATGAAGCTCTCCTGATACACTCTGCCCTGCTGGCTTGGACCTAAAAGATGTAGATGTTGACAGATGCCCTTCCAACTTGGACATGTGGGTCCCTTCCTCCCTGCAGTGCTCTAGGCCTGTGGATGAGGTCTTACAGCTGCAGCTCCTCAGCACATATTTTCAATTACAGCATATGCATCTTTTCAATATTACTGCTCCCCTCTTCCATAAAAACCTTCTGTGAACTTGTGCAAGTATTTGTTTGCTGCTCAGTAGCAATTTGGACAGTCACAAATCCAGGAGTGCAGTTGTACAAGCCTCTACAGAAGGGGCTACTTTTCTGGAGGGAGAGAGGTGTAAGGTTAATATTTCACTTTCCAATGCTTATCATTCAGCAGTAGAAAACTGCCATTTCTCCTTAAACACACACACTCCCCACATGGAGACAAGCTTGCTCCCAGCAATGGATACAAAGCTCATTCTGCACTGTATTCACACCACTGCTGTCCTGGTGGGGTGCAGCTTCCAGCACCGGCCTTTTGGCTCCCTTCTGCCCCCCTGCCCCAGCAACCTTGTCCAGGGCAGCCCTGCCAGCCCTGTCCTCTTCCTTGGTTAGCAAAACAACCCTGGTTTTATTTATAAGGTATGACAGCAACTCCTCCAGGTAAACCGAACCTGCGCATCCAAGCTGGGGAGAGAAATGAATGCAGATGAGTTTATTTTTGCACAGCCTCCTACAAGAGCCCCAGGAGTTGCTCACATTACATCATACCCCCACCCCCTCCTCGAATCAAACCCTGCAAAGGCACAACGCTGATGGCTGCTGGGAGCAATGGCCATAGGAAAATTAACTCTTTGCTGTGCAGGATGCGTGCTGCTCTCTCCAACAGCCAGCAGCGACCCAGTACTGGTTCTTTGTGGTTAGCTGATACAGAAAGGGATGTGTGAATCTTCAGACACAACCTCTGCCTCCAAGTATTTAACAGAGGAATGATTCTGCTAACAGGACAGAGTCCGAGTCGCTCCCAGTCTGTCCCAAATGCAGGATGAAACATGGGCAAGAGAAGCCACCTGATACCTCAATGAACAGCCTAACAGTGCTGATGGAGGGACGTGACTGAGCAGGACTCTCGATTCCCACCCACAGACTTCAATTACACAAGCACGGGTATTGTTAGTGTCAATTTTCCTCGAGACCCACGTGGCCTGACGGAGCAGCCGCCGCCGGAGACACAGGCACAGGCATCTTGTCGAGAGCAACACAAAAGCTTTTCTTTGCAGGAAATTAAACCCAAGGAAACAAACACCAGCACTTGCGTAAGCCCCAGACTGGCTCAGACAGAAAATTACCTCGAGACTGTTTGTGTTCCAGATCAATGGATCAGCTGCAGCACGGGGCAATTAGCACCTTGAAATTATTCAGCAAGCCAAGGAGTGGGAATTTTAAGGGAGGGTGGTGAGGGAAGGGTGAGAGCAAGTAGGAATAACAACAGATGTTTCTGGATACAAAAGTCAACGCTTGGCTCCAGCTGAGCCCAAGCTACAATATGAACCGTTGCTGTTGGATGCTTTTGCAACCAGGCAAAAGGGGGACGGGAGGGAGCTGGAGGGGAGCTGACACTGCACCCTGGGAATGGGTATTTGGTATGAACATGGAAAGCAGAGCACATATTTTCTGCCTGGGACTAAAGATACATAGCCCAGTTATACCACAAGCCTATTTTCTGCTGTACACAGCACGCCAAGCAAGGCAAAACTACTCTGGTAAGCAGATCCTTACCGTGCTTGGTATGTGGATGGGCACAGGGGGAATCTGGCCAAAAGGCAAACACTTGTAGGAGGTACCAGCTTGGTTAGGGCTCTGCTGAGGGCTGTGAGGGAGCTCAGGACCAGCGCAAGGTCCTCCAGGTACTCTCTGCAAACCCACTCCCCGGCAGCAGACACCCCAAAAACCTTCATCTGTCTGAATGTTACCATACGATCATAGATTACCAGGTTGGAAGGGACCTCAAGGATCATTTGGTCCAACCGTTCTAGGCAAGCATGACCTAGGTTAGATGTTCCTGCACACTGTCTTATGAAGATATTGATCTGATTATTCCTGCCAATATTAGGAACAGAAAAATCTCATTATTTCCTGAGTGTTGATATAATACTGACGTAGATGTAACATCCTTTACTGTTACTATCAGAGGAGGAGGAGGGAGGGAAGAAGGGATGACTGCGGCTGGCTCTGGTGTAACCTCTTCCAAGGCCCTTCTTTAAACAAATCAGATCTCCAAACTCACCCAGGAGAAATGAGACGTTTGCTTAGAGGGACCTTATCCCAACCCACTGGGATCAACAGAGATCACTCCCCCTCCCTGTGACTCATGGAAGTCCATGTGGCCTTTTAAGCGGGATGTGAGCACTTTCCCCACTATACCTGAACACAAAAAAGCCAGGTACCAAAGACATAACAACGATTAAAGCAACTACATGAGAAAGCCTTGCTCCTGGTCTCCATGCTTCTATTATTAATCTTGGATGAAAAGAAAGCCACCTCTGTCCAAACAAGTTTCTATTATCATGAATGTATTTGCATCTAATCTGAACACTGGAAGGCCATGGCAAGCCGAGTGCAAAACTCTTTCAGGCACTGATGCTCTTAACACTTTGAAATCATGCTAATCTGATAAGGCACTGAGGGAATTATGCAAGTAAACAAAGCCAGGCCCTGATAAGGAGTATTACAGATACAGCACACAACATATTTAGTGCTGGGAGGGCTGCAGGGAGGCTGCAATGGGTAGCACCATCCATCCTGGGCAGGAGAGGCTGCAGAGCGCCCAGCATGGGGAGTGAAGTCAGCCTGCCCCAAGCACTGATCACTGCAGCTCACGACAAGGAAAATTAAACAGCAGGATGCAAGCGCTGCTGCTCACAGCTAGATCTTCCTGAGCATTAACATTTGATCACAGCACTTCCTTCGCCAGGATACAGGGAGATGCAGGAGGAGGACAGGCTGAAAACCATGAATAAAACCAGCCAGGATATAAGGGTTAGCTGCAAACGAAGCAAATGGGAGACAAGAAGGTTTCTTCCTCTGCACGGCTGCTTGGTGTTTAGCAAAACCAGAGACCTCCCTGCATTCCAGGTTGTTGGTAACACTTTAGCTTTGTGCTTTGTGAAAATAATGCTGGAAGGCTGCAAACTGCCTCCCATCCTCCTGCCATGCCGGCTTCGCTGGGAACTCATCTCCCCGCAGTGTCCTCTGGAAAAACAAGCTTCACAGTTGGAAGAAAGCTCATCCAAGTCCTGACTCCTAAATCAGCTCCTAACTTAGGGGCAATTTTTCAACAGCCTCTCCCCACCCTGGCACACACTGAGCCCAGCTTTGCGCAAGCACTGCTCCGGGACTCAGCACCTTGGAAAGTCTGACTGCAAATCAAACCCCCAGACCAGACCCACCCCTGAGCACACACATCCCGTGAGGTTTTGTCGGTACCTTCTTCATGTTGCTTCAGGAATGCTTCAAACCTTGTTGTTTCAGGAATGCTGCTGAGTGAATAATGGCTGCAAAGCATGTGGAAGGTAAAACAGTCTGGGTAATTATTACCCTGAGCGACAAAGGACAAGACAGTTCAAGAGTACACACTGATAGATTACAACATCATACTACAAGGGAGCACCCAAAATCTCCCAACAATTCCTGCTCAAGGGACCAGGTCCAATGCTGTATGTTGTGAGAGATGCCACGGTGTTTTCATCTCTTCTTCAGCATTTGATTCAATTGGTTTTATTATGGTAATTGCCACTGAAAAAAATAGATCAATGGGGTGAGGAGAAGGGGAAGAGAGACTCCAGGAGAGGCTCATACTGATGGGATGAGCCAGGAATAGCTGCTGTCCTACACTGGCTCCCCTTTCCTTGGCATCTGCTGTCTGAAGCACAACGGAATGGAAGCAATGCGCATGAGGAAGTCTGGTCTCCCTCAGGTGTAATATGGGACCTTTCCCTTGAGCAGGAAAGGGTGAGCAGGGACACAATACCTCTCCCTGTCCCCACTCACCCACTTCCACAATTAATTGCAGGAATCTGAGATCCTTAAAGAGCTTTTCTACCAACTTTGTTTGAAACCAGCCAAGCAGAGAGACTCATTCACTGCATGCGTGCAAATCTCCCTTTCCTATGGAGAACATGGGTGTTCCTGCCGCAGCCAGGCTTCGGGTAATCCAGCACTAAGTGCCACCAAAACAGCAGCATTAGCAGTAATTAAAAATGAGATGCTTTCCACACCAGGCTGTATACGTTGGAGGCAGTCAGTTCACCCGAACAGGATTACAATAGCTCAGGATTTTACTTCTTTATTTCCATTCCCTTAACCATGAGATCAGTGCAGCTGGGCTTGGAAGAAACAGGCTCAAAATTCACTTATGCTGAGATGGGTCTGAAGTGAACAAGTATTTTTCCTCTATTTCTCCAGAACATTCCAGACAAATACAAATATGGAACAGGACTGACACTGGAAAGCAAATAGCATTTAGTCACCCACACAGACCTCTAACAAGCACTTTACTGCGTAAGTGAAAATCCCCTGCAAAAGCAGTTTAGTTCAGGGGAAGGAAACCTTTAGGAGAGTGGTAGGAGAACTCCCTGACCGCTCATTTGTGGGAAATTAGAGGTAAAACCAAAACATACAAGGGAAACCAGAATGGTTTAAGTGGGAAACCTCCAAGCTGAGGAAGCAGTTGGGCTGTGGTGGCCTGCTACCATGTAAATAGATAATGTGCTTGTGTGCAACTATATACATGCTCCTATATATAACACATACACACTCCGACTTCTGCACACCCAGCAATGCTCTCCTCCCATTTGGCCCCATTTTCAGTGAGTAGCAGGCTTGTAGGACAGGCAATTTGTCTTCAGGCCACACACGTGAGCTGGCATCAGGAACATTTGTCCCCTTTTTGACCCCAGAGCGCTGGTTCATTCTATTTATGTATTTTTGATCAGTAACCCACGACAGAGGGTTTTGGCACTGCTGCTGGAAGGTCAGAGAAGGACCACAGACAAGCAAGTCCCAGGCACAGAGCCCCTGCAGAGCATGAGCAGTCAGCTGCCTCCACCAGGAATTTGCTGTGTTTTGAATTCAAAGAATCTCTTCCAAAAACAAAGATCCCACTCAGGCGGCCACACCAGGATGGCAAACTGGCAGCCCAGAGCTGGTGACACGGCACAAGGAGCATCCCATGTTCAGATAGGGCAGCCAACCTTACACTCAACTATGAGACCTGCAAGAAGGTCCTGGGGAGAGGGAAGGGATGGGGTGAGATGGAAAAGGCAGATGGATGCAGGGGGAGAAACTCCCTCTGAGAACAGGCTCTTCTCCTGCCCAGCACTACGCACATGCTGCTGCAGCCAGTTTATCAGCATTGCCTAGGGCAGGAGAAAGAACCTGCACAGCTGAGGAGGACCTAAGAAACATTCCCTGAGTTTCTTTTTCCCTCCAACAGCTATAAAAGACATTTCATAACTTAGACCCTACTTCCACTAGGTGTTAGTGAACATCCGTTGAATACTTTTGGCACTGTCTTCTTGAAGGATTTGATGAAAGAGTCCAAGACAAGTGCCAGAGAAAATAGATGTTCAGACAGGACGACAACACTATGGAAATTTCAGCAGCCTTTTGAATGAACAATCATGTCTTTGTTTCCATGGAGCTAGCACGGAAATAGCTCAGAAGCAGTGTGGTGGTATTAGGAACATGATGTTAGGGCTACTTTGGGGAACTTTCCACCTGATCTGGCAAAGGCAATTTCAAATAAGTAACTTGTCAGAAAATGTTAGGTGATCAAAAGTAAAATTTAGAAGAGTATTATTTTTGTGTTGTTGGGGCTTTACTTAGCAAAATGCTCCTCTTGCTCCTCCTCCCTTGAAGCCTTCAGATCCACAATAGGAACTTTTATACTTTCTGTGTATAAATACTTCAGTGGCAACTTCACCCACAGCCTCTCACATACAGGAGGTATGCACCGACACCCAGGATGATTGAGTTTGGGCGAGTAAATTTCTCTGTTCTTTGAAAAGCATACTTGGACTCTTTGGAAAGTTTTGGGTTCGTCTAGTTGTGGAATTGGAGTCTCTGTATATGTGTGGGATATTTATTTAAAGTTTGGGATGATTAAGCTGACTGTCGACCAACATCCCCAAAGTTTCTGTGAGCCAGCTTTCCAGCCACTCTTCCCTAAAAAGCATGCTTATTTCCCAAAGTGATTAAAAAAAAAAAAAAAAAAGGGAGGGAGAGGGGAGTGTGTGTAGAAGGGGGAAAGTATTTGCCCCCCTAAAAATAACTAGAAGTGGTTTAGTGCTTCAAATCTTATAGTCTTTGTTTTTCATGGTTGTTAATGACTGGGAAGGTATCTACTTCTCTCATGGGATTTCCTAGGGAATAGGTTTCTTACTCTCTGCTGTCTCCACCCCTCCACCCCCTTAAAGCTCTTTTTCCAGCACTAACCCAGGGTGTATATTTTCCGTAATGAAAAGGCCTTAACACAGGCATTACTCCTTATTAGCAAATTCTGATCTGTATTTTGGAAATTGGGTAGTTTGTATCACAGCAGTGAGTATCAAAAGAAAACAAAATGGAATTTATTTATTTTCCTCTTCCCTTTTAATCTTAGTCTCGTACTTTAATGCACCATGTTGGAACAGGTAATCATATTATTAAACACAATAGCATTAAAAAAAAGAAAACAAAAAACAAAACCAAAGGAAACGTCAGGAAATCTGAGAAAATAACAGATGGATCGATACAGTTATTCATTACCTTGCTCGCAGGCATATCCTTTAAAGCTTGCAGTGTAAAATCAATGCACGTTTAATGTCAGATGTTTAAGCAATTATTTCAAAGGACTTCAAAAATTTTACAGGGGAGTTATCTTGACCATTATAAAGTGACTTGGTTTTTATTCAGTTACGTCACTGTAAAATATTTAATGCAGACCATCTGGTGTTCCTTTGTTTCCAGTCAGTCTGTTATCTCCTGTATTAGTTGGTTTGAATTACAGAAATACTATTGTAATATTTTTTTTTTCATTATTACTGGGGTTTTTCTGTTCATTAGTTATAACTATCTTTGAAATGTCTACTTTGTGTATTTGTTATGCTTTAAAAAAGTCTTCTGCAGGGAAAGATTGCTCTTTCTGCAGACAGGTTTATAAATTTGGTTAAACAGATGTTCCGAAGTTCGCTAAGCAGAAATTTGTCTGTCTTGCCTATTGCAGTCTTTTGGGTAGATTTGGTTTTAATAAAATTGTAAAGCTGTAATAATTTGATATGTTAATTACACAACATTACATGCAGTACTAAGTGTTGTTAAATGAGGGCATGCATAAACTGAATTCCTAACATTTACTGATACTCCAGATTGTGTAGTAAATTTTTGTTCGTAACAGCTAGATTGAAGCTCACTCTTTGGCAATCCCTTGCTGATTTGCTGCAGTCTGTTCTTGTGGTCCCCATCCAGAATTATCTTGTTATCTGGCTGAAGGTTCACCTGACTAATTGCAGTATGAATTATAGCTTTTTGTTCTGTCTGAAAACTCCTCACTGTATTGAAATGTTGGTATCAATTTGATTTTTACTCATAGTTTACCAACATTTAGGTACATGAACTTTATGCAGGATTAATATTTACAAAAGCCTGAGCAGAACAGAAAGAAATTGAGCTTGCCTACTGTAACTGGGGATGCACTAGTGTGTGGTCACTTCATAGACAGCTGTCTTCTAGGAGATAGTATGTAAGGAACATTACCAGGAGCTTTCCTAGCATTTTTTGCTGTGCCTGAACTTGGTATATGTCTCTTTTGTATGTGATATTCAGTTACCCGGTATTGACTGTGTTCGCATTTCCAATGTGATGAATTGCGGACATCTTCTGAAAATCTTTGAAAAAAAGAACATGAAGCATGCTTACTATCCGCATTTAAGCTTATTTCTGCGTGTTGTAAATCACTATTTACTAAAGAGATCAGAAGTTCATCTAGTGTTTACTTCTCCAGAACAGTGCAAAAGATTTGCCAGTATTTTCAATTTTGAACAAATACTTCCAGAATTTTGTCAGATTGGATCTTGTCTTTCACAACCAGTTGCAAGACGGCTAATACTTGGACAGTACTCATGTAAGGACATCTTGATAGTTTTACTTAGTAGCTGTGTGGAATATTCTGTTTTCTGTAATCTGAAAGTGTTGTTGCTGATGATTTTTACTGTTTGAAAAGATAGAAATTACTTTCCTTTTTATTTTTTTTTTTCTTCTGGATTTGAGAATTTCAAGTTAAAACAGAAGGAAAGATAATCTGTGGCACTTCAGTGTCCTATAGCCTGTGTAAGCATTTGACCATAGTGGCTGTTTTAATAAAATTTTATAGCTATGGCATTTGGTCATCTGTGTCTTCTGTCACATAACTCCTTGCTTTCACATGCTGTGAGTGTTAAAGTCTAGTTTGGCTATGACAACTTACATGTTAACATGCCTTTTCTGAAAACTATCATTTTTGTTTTCACAGCATGCAACTTGGGCCATTTTAATAATTTTTATTAAACATGATTGCAAGTTGATGGTCACAGTCTTGTGGTTCTGGTTGCTATTGTAAATGTAAATGTGCGAATACCGTGTTGCATGAAAGAATAAATAGCATTTAAAATCTGAAGTACATTTAAGTTGTCAGTCTGTGAAAAGACTTAAATAACTCTTTTACATGCAAGTAGCTTAAGTGTCTAAACTGTGTATGACAGAGAAGCTTCCAACAAATCTCTTATTAATACAAAGCCTCCAGAAGTTGAGTGAATTGAGTGAAGTGCTTGATATGGAAAATCCCATTTTAAATTTTAAAATAAAAAATGTGTAGAGATCTGTCTAGAGAAGTAGTAGAAGGTGTGTGGTCTGGAGGGAGATTTGGTAGTTGCTGAGTTTTGATGATAGAGGTAGTAATGCACTACTTTGCCATATATGAGTATACTTTATGAATCCATGTCTTGTGAGAAATGAGTGACTCAATGTTCTGCAATGTCTTTCTGATGAAATTTGGCTGTGTCCTGTGATGTTGTTGGGAGTTGAAGCACACAGATGTGTAATGAATTTTTTCACCTTTCAAAAAGGTGAAAGAACCCTTTCTCAAATGCATAAAAGTGTAAACTTGATTTAGACTGCAAACCATGTTATTCTTCAGTCAATTTCTTTGATACAAATTATCATAAAACCATATGCACAAAAGTGTAAGCTTGATTTAGACTGCAAGCCATGGTTTTTTCAGTCAATTTCTTTGATACAAATTATCATAAAACCATAGAATGTCTTGAGTTGGAGGGGACC
>JAVHNF010022925.1:0-11155 GCA_034783455.1 Micropsitta finschii | reverse complement strand
GTAGGTCTTTCTCCCTCTATCACCCCTTTTCTGTTTCTTTTCTCCCCACCCTTCACACATCCCCTTTAAAAACCAAACTCCAGCATCTCAGCCGGTGATGTACCTTCATACTGTTTACTGTATTGTGACCCAATTATTTGTTCTTTCAGAGGTTCAGTCAGTCTATATTACATGTAGTAATATAGTAATATGGTTTCAACCAAATGTTGAGGGGTTTTACCGTTTACTACCATGTCCTGCTGTATGCCAGATAACTTTCTCAGTTGATGGGAACACTCCTGCCTCAGTGTAGAGAGGGTATCCTATCCAAGCTCTCAAACCAGCTATCAGATAACTTGGAGCAGTGCGTTGAGGATCTGGACATCTTGAGGATCTAGTGTATTGTACCTACTTCTTAATCATCTTTACAGTTATAAGGATGGAATATTTGAGATCAGTTAGTTTAATATATATCCTTAGCTCAGAACAAGCTATAGCAAACACAATTAAAAGTCCTTATTTGGCAATTCCAAACTGGGCAAGACAGTTAGGAAGGTTTAGAAGGAGATAATTGCCAGAAATTAAAATGTTTAATCAAGTGGTCTCAAACTAAAAAGCTTGTCTTTATCCATCTGATAGGTGCTTATTTAGCCCTCATGGCAAGGACCATGTCCTCATCTGTGACCTTTCTATGTCCTTAGATGTCAGATACTGGAAAGAGCTTGTCACAGGGGTCACTGAATTCCATTTAAAATGAAATTCATCTATTCCTTCCTTAGGGTATCTAGTTATGATATAAAATAACAGCATTAGAGTGAGCTGATCTCCATCCTAGGCTGGAATTGATAGCATGGCAGTTGGATAAAGTATTTTTTATAAAGGCCCCACATTTAAAATGAAATTGTCCTTAACTAAACAGAAAAGGATATGAAAAAGCAGAGCTGCACGGAAAGAACCTTTCCTCAGGAATATTCTTTTCCAAAATGAAAATCTGGAAGAAAGAATTTCAAACCAAAGTCCTATAACAGCTATAGCAAAGCTGGAAAGTATTGATAGCTAGCAGTAAAGCAGGAAGAAACCATTCATACACAGGCTATCATTAAGTAACTCTTTCAAGTATGGGGATATTTGCACAATAGAACATACTTTATTTCTCTGTACTTGTTAAAGTTTGTTTAGTACACACCTCAGAAATTAAATTTCAGTTGTAGAAGAGATACCTAAACTCTTACAGTTTTATTAGAAAGAGGAATTTTCTACATTACCAGTTTAAGCAAAATACATCGCTGTCTTATTTTAAATGCTGCCTTTATGTGTTACTGCTCAGAAGGATGCAAAAGTAGATTCTTGCTGCCTATGAATCCTTTGCCGCATGGCTTTTCGTGCAGCTTTCTTGTGATAAAGCTTTGCACAGTGGTAATGATGACATATGCAGGTATCTGCTCTTTGTCCAGTTACTACGGGATTAAAACGTTACTGGTAGTTTTGTATCCCTGCATGCACTCAAGTGAGAAAAACTTCACAATAATTAATCTAATTCTTGCTCCTTTTAGTACTTTCTGCAGGCACATGGGTTGCATCAAATTGAATTCAAGCATTGTTTTTCTTCCAAAACAAAGTTTCTAGAAGGTTGCAAGATGAGGACATTAGAAGAAGTAAAGTCTGACCTCCTAGAAGAATTATGCTGCTAAGCTTTCAGCCCTCGTTGTAACCACATTGAGTCACCAAATCCAGCCTAAGGACACAATTGTGCAAACTGACAGGAATGTAGCATTAGAGAAATGCTAAATGACAATAGCTTCTCATTGTCATATTGCATGTAGGTAGCCAAATTCCATTATGCTTATTAGAAAAATCAAATTTACATACGTGTATGCACGACTATCTCTCTAGTGACAGATACAAGTAGAGAGGAATAGAAGAGGGTTTGGGGTTTTTGACTCAACCATTCCTACTAGGATGTAGCTACAGTTCTTCATCCCCTCCTTTTGGGAGACACCACCGATGGAAAATATCTGCCTAAATTTTGGTATATCTTTTCTTATTTTCTTCTTTCTTCTCTGAAAAGGGAACTTCTCTTAAAGAACTGACTGAACCAGTTAATCAAACAACACAGCAGATGTCTGTATTTTATGCATTAGTCTCTCCCTAGCACACAGTCTGAAAATTTGAGACCAAGAATCAGGGTTTCCCCTTTCCACATTAATTGTTTAACACACACACAACCCCCTGCCTATCCACATCCACACCCTGGGGAAATCAGTGTATTTCCCTAGCATTATATAGCTCCCTTCTAGGACATGGTTTGCAGCTCCTTTGTGGCTGATTCTATCATATATTAGCAACTTACCCAAAGCAAGCTATTTTAGCCTTCCAGTGAAAGCAGCTGGATAAACCCAGGATGCTGTGTGGATTCATGGGTTTCTACGAATAGCTTCTGCTGACCATTCTATGGGGCGGGACTGACATGTGGACAGATCTGTGGGAAGCCTTTGAAAGCTCAAACATGCAAAGGTGCTGACTGCAGCTTGGAAGAAAGAAAGAAACAAAACCAAACAACCAAAACCCAGGATAGTTACAGCATAACTGAGTAAAACCTCAGAAAACCCTGGCCCTCTCCAGTGCATATCAGCATTTCTATAGGAGGACACTTAGCTCTGCACAGGAAGATCCTGCCATTTGGACTGTTCTAGGATTCCAGAACATCTGCTGAGGAAGGAGACTTTGTACCTATGCAAGAAGCTTGGCTGTCCCTCCGCTGCTGTAGTACACTCTAGAGGGGGGACCCTTACCCCTGAGCAGCAGGTTCATTTTAGTAAGGGAAATTTATATCCCTGCAAGATGGGTGCAAGCCTCTGAGTAATTGATTTAATGAGAGAAATGCATCTGTCACACTGCATGATAAGCTTTCATAATAACCTCATAAGTCTCTTGTTTGTCTGCAGGCAGTGGGTGATCAGAATTAACTGCTGCTTTCAGGGAATTCAGCACCCAGATTTACTCTAGTGCTACTGGTTAACCAGTGCTTGTAGTTTTACTTTTGTACTGCTAGGTGTTCAAGTACAGGAAAGGTTATAGGACCTGTACAGAGAACACCTTCTCCTCAAGTATCTACTCGCAGTCATGCTCCTTTGGGAAGGGCATAGGAAGAGAGGTGTTTGTTGGAGTATCTCTAATGCTTATTGGAAGGTGTTAAAGTTTGATTTAGTTTTACATCTTCCCAGCAGAGCAGGCTGCAGGGTTTTGTAGGTTTGGGTTTTGGTCTTTTTTTTTCCTAATCTCTGTGTGCTTATACCTAGGAGGATTTCTTGGCCTTTTCAGATCCCCAGATGATCATAAGCAGAATGATTTTATTAACGTTTGTTTCAAAACAAGTAGCACAGTTTCTTTAACCTGAGGCCCTCTCCTGGTTTCAGCTGGGATGGAGTTAATTTTCTTCCCAGTAGGTGGTGCAGGGCTGTGTTTCCAGTTTAGTCTGAGAACAATGCTGATAACACTCCAATGTTTTAGTTGTTGCTCAGTAGCTCTTACCCTGATCGAGGACTTTTCAGTCTCATGCTCTGCTACTGAGGGCGAGCACAAGAAGCAGGGGTGGGGAGCAGAGTCAGGACATTTGAACCAAATTAGCCAAAGGGGTATTCCATACCATAGAATATCATGCTCAGTATAGAAACTGGGGGAGCTGGCCAGGAGGGGCCAGCTGCTGCCTGTGGATGGGCTGGGTATCTGTTAGTGGGTGGTGAGCAATTGTACTGTGCATCGCTTGGTTTTGGGATCACTTTGTGTGTGTGTGTTATTCCTTCCTCTCTCTATTTCCTTTTATTATTATTGTGTTATTATTATATTTTACTTTTATTTCAGTAATTAAACTCTTCTTATCTCAACCCACAGGTTTTACCTTTTTTCTGATTCTCCTCCCCATCCTGCTGCGGGTGTGTGTGTGAGCAAGCAGCTGCATGGTACTTAGTTGCCAGCTGGGCTCCAACTATGACAGGCCCAAAATTACCCTCATTAGAGTCTCTACCCAGGAGACATTTTGTTTCTATATTAGAAATGTAACAGCTACATTGGCCTTTTACACAGTCTTTCATTTATAAATTATTTATTGTATATGGCCTACTAAATAGAAAATGAAGTTCCTTTAGTTAATTTAGCTTATTTGCAGCTCCAATCAGATTGGTCTCCACAAATAGATGCTGTCTGAAACTTAAGTATTTATGAGATTATTGTATGTTATTTTAAAAGGTATTTTTACCCTGTATTTTAATTTTGGGTTTCCACATCCTTTTTCTACATACTTGCCATATATACTCTTAATACTCTATGTTCTCATGGCATCTGGTAGGGAAAGGAAGAGATCTGGCCCAAACAGCCTTTCTGCAATGAATGGTAGTGATTTATGAGGTCTCTTTAACTAATTCAGCCACCTTACAAGCTCAGCTTCTTACTGCCTCGCAAATGAGACCAATTTCTCCCCAGCTCTGCACACAAGGCCTCTATCAGATTACTAAGTCTTATATACCCAACAGGTAATTCTAGTTTGCAAATTTTACATAGGAGACATCAATTAGCATTAGTTCAGCATTGCAGCAGTCACCTACTGGATTCATGTTATGCCGGAGAGCCCACCATGGCCATTATTCCATTGATTTATTGTGTTAGTTTTCAGTCTGTGCCATGGATAATCTGAATAGATCTTCCTGTATGGTTTCATTTCTCCTAGATATCGATGAATGTGCTGAAAATGTTTGTGCTCAACTCTGTGTAAACTCCCCAGGAAGTTATAGCTGCTATTGTGATGGCAAAAAAGGGTACAAGCTCTCTAAGGACCTGAAGAATTGCGAGGTAAAATTGCGCTATATAAAATTCCATGTGGAAAATCACAAAGTTGGATGTTTCTTCATGACAGCTATAAGTTCCATTAAGGAAAATAGGCAGCTATTTGAGAACTGATTCAAAATTGCCAAGAAAGTGCTGGGAACTCCAGGCTGTGGTTTGGCTCATAAAATAGACCTGGTAGGGATTTGGATGCATGCTTAGTTCATGTACGCTCATTTACAGGAGATCCTGTCAAACGCAGCTTTCCAGCTTTCCTTAGTCAGTCATCTTTATTCCCTGCTGCTTCCAAAAGAAGCCCCAGCTTTCTCCTATCAAACAAATAATTCCTGTTCACGTGACTCAGAGCCAGAATACTCCATTTGTCCACTTGTTCCCAGGTTTTCTTTAGACTGCTCAGAAGTTTTCACTCTTTCAGAATTACTCTATGCTTTGCCTGTTTGGGTCAAAAACCCTGGACTGTTTTCCACAGTTCTCATCTGCCACAGCTTAAGAAAAAGCATTTAGGAATACTTGCCAGTTGAAGAACATCTTTGAGCCAAGACCAGCTGTTCTTGCTCAGTCTGAACATTTATACTTCTTAGTAGCAGAAAGTTTGTAACTCCCAAGCATCCTAGTTCAGGGATTTTCTTGTGAGTGACTCACTGTATACATTGAAAGGTGCAGGCAGGCTGAGACTTGTTACGCTAAGGGAGCTCAGATAACTGCCAATGAAAATACACCTCTAACGTCGTATAACAACATTGGGCTTGAGCTGTAGGAACAAGGTCTGACACAAGTCCTAGCATGTATGTGTTAGGTCTTGTTTGTGCTTTCTGAAATGTAATACCTGAACAACACTCGCAGTTATTATAGTTCATTTTGCTTATTCATGAAATAGGAAGAGCATCTTATAGCTTCATGTTATTTTTAACATCGTGCTCAAAAGCGAGTAACTTTCTATCTGGAAGTTAGTTGCAGGCCTTTTAAGAATAATAAAAAGCAAAGTTTAATCAGCAGAAAATACATGCAGTCATAAGACAAGTGACAGTAGCAGGCATAAAATGAAGAAGCCATAAAATTCAAGATGAACACCTCCACATTTAGTGAAACTGCTGCATCGTGAATACAGAAGTCAAGAGTTTGGGAACTGCTTTAACTTTTACCAAAGTACAGCCTGTTTTGAGAACAGAAAAGCCATTCACACCTAGTCTTGATCATTCCCTTTTATGGGATAATTATACTGCCATCATAAAGAGGATATTCAAGGGGTGTTTTGAGGAATAACTTTAGATCAAAGAGACTTTAAGGTTCCTACTAGTCAATGACATAGGTGCTATAATCTCCCACCTCTTTCCACATGCAAAGCATGTGGAAAGCAAAAGTGGACATTCCCTGTACCTAAAGGAAATTTGAGTGTTTTACTTTTAAAACAAAACTGTAGATATTTAATTATGACATCACAGTTTCAGAAGACAAGACAACGATGTCTTACAGTGGATACCTGACATTTCTTTACTGGAAGTTTGACAGGTTTAAAATTGCACCACATGTAAAATAGATTTTATTCCCGGATATAAATGTCTTTGTTTAAAGCTTCAGGTAGGTGAGGATCTGAAAGAATAAGCACCACTTTTTCCCCTCTTAGTGCTACTGCAGTTGGCTGGCTGTGCTTCCTCCCATTGACTTTGGCTAGAGCATTAGGATTAATCCATTTTACAGACTATTGTAGGCTTTTCAGTTGCTGAAAATACTTAGAATTTCATTTACAGTTTTTCTGAGAATGTAGGTCCTAAGAGCTCCATATCCCCACTAACAGTTCTCAGAGATATTAATTCAGTGCTACTCCAGCAGGAATTGTAGCCTTAATTTTGTCACATTCCAGAGCTTGAGCAGGACAAGTAAATTCAAGGAACAGCCAGATAGAAACGCTTTCTGTTGACCTCTTACTTAATCCACTTGTAAACTGTTGCTTTTTATTCCAGGTAAATTATTCTAGTAATGCTAGAGATATTCAGCTATGTATGATATGTGTATTGATATGATGTATCAATATACATCAATATTGATAAAGAAAACAAAAGGTGATTTTGATTTTGTTAATTAAATCTTTTCAAGACACAGTTCTTCCCCATTCCCTTCTGACACCTGATCAGGTTTAGGTTCCAGACAGCTTCAGTAAAGGAGCCTGACTGGACCCTAGTAGGTGGGTGTCACATGTCCTTGATGAAAGGAAAGTACTTGCTGGAGGATTTGTATTCTTGATTCAAATGCTAAGTGACTCTTAGTTACAGTCCACCAGAACTCTGTTTAAACCTGAATTATCCTCTAACAGCATAAATAATGGACATCTCAAGCAAACCAAAACCATACCCCTTCATTTGTAAATAAGTATTCAAGTTTAAAAAACAAAAGGAAGAGAAAACAGAGGTAAGCTGCTGCTTAAAAAGAGAGGCCAGCAATAGGACCAGGAGCTGCTCCATGAACTCTCACAGTTCATTAACAGCATTTTTTTATTCTCTGCCATTTTCAGTCTGTTACTGCGTGTATCCCACTGAACCTTGAGAAGAATTATGAACTGCTTTACCTGGCAGAGCAGTTTATAGGAATTCCTGTTCTGTACTTAAAGTTTAAATTGCCCAATGTCACAAGGTAAGCATTTGCTATTGATAAAAGTACGCACTGAAATTATGGACATTTGTTTCCATTCATTTTCTGAGGGTTTAGAAAGAGTGCATTGCATGAGTAAATGATATCACCATCTCCCCACTAGTTAAGATACCTTTTATAAGGAGAGCAAATTAAGTTGGGTTCCTACACATACTAGCACTTTGAGGAAGCTGGAGTCATTGGAAAGTGGACAGATGAGTCGTGTCTGGAGTAATTATTACATCTTTTACTGGTTGTACCATGTCCTTGAGCCACCTCATCAGTATAGGCAGCAGCTCTTACATGAAAAATCTAATAGATAATGAAGTTTCCTCCAGAAACCTCAGAAGCAGGTAGGAGGTGATAGCAGCTATGTCCCAGCCAGGAAAAAGTGCATAGCTAGGGTAAAACATGTACCATTGGCATTCAGATGTGATTGCATCTGTGAATAACAGAGTTGGAGTCTTTTAGCTATTATAGTCCTGGTTACAAGTGCTGTTGTAGGGAGCAGTGTATGGACTGGGAGGAAGTTCAAAGAGATCTGGACTTGAATGAGCAAAAAAGGAAGAAAATTAAAGGCAGTAAATTTTCATTAGTTTGTGGACAAGAGAGCAAAAAGATTGATGCTTCCCCATCACAGAAGCTTACTCTTCCTCTGAAGGAAAGAGCAGGGCTTGGGGAAGGTGAGAGCCAGTGATACAGATGCAGCAAGGCATTCAGAAGTCTTAGATGAAATTCAGATACTACAGGACAATAATAACTGCATAGCTTCCAGTTATATATGGGAAAGGTTGTCATTTGGATGTTGCTGCTACTTTACTTCTGCTCTGGGTAGAAGCTGTGACATGCTACACACATACGGCTGAGAGACAAAACCAGGCCAATGCTCCTGCCTCCTCCTCCCCAGTGCTTCCTTTCACAGGGTGTTCCAAGGACACCAGTAGAACACTGTACCTTGTCAAGAGCACTGTCTGTATGATTTCCTTTACTGCTGCCAGAACAAATGCTAATGGTATTGACCCTGTTATTACTTGTGGGCCTCTTCACTGCGGCAGCTGAAATTGCAGTGTTCTGTGATTTACTGACCAAACAATTTGAGGGTAACAGCAGCAGCAGCAGCTGTTGAGCTGGTGATCCCCAGAGCCTCAGAACCTTACAGAAGGACATAAATATTGAGAACTTTTTCCCCTGCCACTATTCCAAGTTGCCCAGGCATTAATGCTCTCCTAGAAGACCTTTCCGAGATGATAAATGTTTGACACTACCTTAATAGCATCTCTGTAAATACAGAATGATTTTTCTGTGGGTCTGCATGAGAGACAATGACATCTAGTGGGCAAAGAACAAGACTGAGAGTGAAAGTGACCCGAGTTCTTAATTACAGCTCCCTTACTTGTTGTCATCATCAGGTCCTGATTTCCAAATGTTTTATTTTCTCCTTTCATCCTTTCTCCATTTTATCTAGTGCAAATGTTCTGGGAGACAAGGACTGGTTTTCACTATACTTATACTCTCTTCCACTGTGCAGGTTCTGTAATGTAAACCATCATTTTTGCTACATACACAAGTTCAGCCAACTGCCAAGGTCCAAACAGCAAATCCTTGAATTAGAGAATGAGATATAAAAGGCAGCAGTAACCAAAACAAACTGCTAGGTTATAATTGTTGTAGGATGACACTTGGCAATCCTATTGTACTGAAGCACATCATAGATCACATATTTTTTTCCACAATGCAGCTCCACAAATTGCAATAGGAATATTACATCTATCTTCTTACTCAAGGGAGTGTGATATCCTTTATATGTAAAGCTCATAGCAGATTTGGGAACTGAACCAAGGCGCTTTCAAATCCCAGCTCAGGCTGTTCATCTCAGAACTTGTCAGTTGATTTGTATGAACAAGACTTACATTAGATTCTGGTTTTTTGCTTATTGTGTGCAAATATCACAGGTGCTGAGATACAGAAGTACCAAAAGCTTAATATCTAAGAGGTTTTTTCTTACCCTATTAATAAGATATCTTCGGCTATATAGTATTTCGTATTTCCTGTCTTCTTATTAAGATTCCTTGTTCATAACTCAGATTTACAGCAGAATTTGATTTCCGGACATACGATGCAGAGGGAGTTATCCTATATGCAGAATCCATTGACAATACAGCATGGATCTTGCTTGCTCTTCGCGATGGAAAGATTGAAGTTCAGTTCAAGAATGAATTTGTAACAAAAGTCACCAGTGGCGGCAAAGCCATTAATGATGGACTATGGCATATAGTAAGCTGAGTTTCCTTCTCCCCTTTCCTTCCTTCCCTTGACCCATTATGGGAGCACTCTGTCTTGATAAGTAAATCAGGGAGCAGCTAATAAAAAGGCTTAAAGCGATGCCCTCAAATCTCTGATTTAAAAATCAACCAAGACTGTGACATCTATTTACAATAAAGAAAGAAGAAATTACCACTAGCTGGCAACATAGGAATTTTTCTTTGTAATCATGAAAAAGAAAGCAGAGTATTAAAAAGTGGGATTGCAAGGTCAAGGGCAGTTACTAGATACTTTTTCTAGAGCGCAAGTTTTACATTTGCTAGACCAGAAATCCATCTTATTCTTCAAGCTTGCATACCTAAAATGAAAGGCCTTGGTCACTTGCACTATCTATAAATCACAGAATCATAGAATAGTTAGGGTTGGAAAGGACCTTAAGATCATCTAGGTCCAATCATACTAAATTAACATCGATTGGGGTTTATTTTTAAAGGGGGGTGGATCCTGCTTAGAACTCCTTTTTCAGTTCAGTGCAACTTCCTTGAGATTAAAAATCTACTTTGATGCCTAATAATAGCGGGAGCAAGCACTGAACCCATTTTGTCTCTGTTTCACCTGAAGATTCAGTCCTCTGCAGCAGGCTGCAGTGACATAGTGAACTGTGTGCCAAATGTGGACTTGATATAGAGCAATTGTAGAACTGAGCTTCTGGCAAACTCTGTAGCAGATAAAGCTGTGTAGTCAGCTGCAGGGGTTTTCCTAAGGGCAGGATGGGGGTGGAATGGATGATCATCCTCCCGTGGATGTCCGTGCAGATGGACAGCATTCTGATTCAAAGTTGAATTTGCTATAAATATTGACTGCATTAAAACTAATTTGCAAGTCAGACACGTAGAGAAGCATTAGTAATGCTTCCTCTGGTTGTATGTAATTAGTATTTAAAATGCTCTGCATGTTTGTGTGTGTATATGTAATTATTTATATTTCATTTTAGATATCAGTTGAAGAACTGGAACACAGCATCAGTGTAAAAATAGCTAAAGAAGCTGTGATGAGTATTAACAGTCCAGGAACTCTTTTCAAACAGTCACAGGGCTTCTTGGAAACTAAGGTGTACATTGCAGGATTACCTCGCAAAGCAGACAACACTCTTGTTAAGCAGGTAACTAAAATGATAAGAGTTATGTTGATTAATACTGTTCTGTTATTTATTTGGGTTTATTTACTTAGTAGTCACACAAGAAGGAAGAATTACTTGGAACCCATTTAGAAAAATCAAAGTTATGTTATTAAAACACTGTTCCAAAAATAAATATGCATGGAGCTTTGTGGTCCCTTTTAAGTTAAGTTTCAGTTGTAAAAACTTGCCATTTAATCATAGAATGGTTTGGGTTGGAAAGGACCTTGAGATCACTCAGTTCCGACCTCCTGCCATGGGCAGGGACACCTC
>JAVHNF010022918.1:4907-15833 GCA_034783455.1 Micropsitta finschii | reverse complement strand
TTTAAGCCCTTCATTGTGGCCTTGGGTGTTTACGGAGCGTGGCATGGTTTAGCGTTCAGTTTCTGGCCTGTCCCTCCAGCTGCCAGCCCCTCTTCTGCTGAAGGTTCTGTTTTCCTCATGGAGACAGAGCTGTCCCCGCAGAGATGCTCAGTAACAGCTTATCTGGTGGGACAGCATCCCAGCTTGTGCTCTCAAAACCAGCAACTCGAGTGGGTCACTGCTTCTTCATGGAAGTTCACTTCACCCAGGGAAAACATGACAGCCAGTTCTGTTTGAACCATAACCTAATAGCAGTATTCTTGTGCTCACCATCCTGCTGACTTGTGTTTTGAATAGCTGTTCTGTTATCATGCAGTGGATGGTGGACAGGAGAAGACAAGCCAAGGAGGATTGCGTGAAGACTTCCATGATCACCTCATGATGGAGTCTGTCACCCATCGAAGTTAGTATCCTGGAATTTATATAATATTGTATTTTATCTGATCATTAAATAATTGCTTTAGAGCTGCCTATACTGGAAAGTTAAGTTTTCTTAGCAAATGGACTGTTGCGTTACAGTGTGCTCCCTAAAGAGTCTGGACATGTAAAATGGCTAAATTAAGTGGAAGCTGAATTAAATTCTACTTACTGCAAGGAAGACATTGGATGGATTAGTTTCATTTACTACACCACGCAGCTCTTGAAGGCAGGACAGAGATCCCAGCCAGGCACCTCTCACTGTCCCAGAGCAGAGGGGTCGGGATCTGCTTCCAACCTCTCCCCCAGACTCACCTCTTTTCCAGGACCATCAGATACTGCTCAGCTTCTTCAGAAGGCAGAGTGCTGTGTACTCCAAATGCTGCTGCTGCCATGCTGCTCCCAAAGACCAGCAAAGCCAGCACTAAACCCCTTCCAAAATCCCACCTGTGCCTGTGGAGCCCTCGCTCCCTCAGCAACTCGGCTTCATTTTCACATGAGGGTCTGACACGTTTGCGGGGATGGGAGGGCTGTGATTTGCACTTGGTGTTACCGGTCCCCTCAAGACCTTGCTCCTCCAGTAAAGGAAAAGAGAGGCTGCATTTTCTGAATTCCTCCCTTCTCCTTGTCCTCCCCAATGCACAGCACCTTGCAGCACCAATGCACAGCACCTGCACCTTGCAGGAGGAAGAAGCAGAAGTGTTACACTTGACTCATCACTTAATTATGTGAAAACAGATTATGAAAACAGTAGAGCCAACACAGCCTTGAGAAGGAGCTCCTGAGACTCCCCTTATCTCAACCTCCATGCACCATTCACAGCTCAGAACACATCCCAACCCAGCTCAGCCACTGCCACAGCCCATGGTGAAGCCAATGTGACCTACAGCAGCCGAACCAAAGGGACAGGGATTTGCTCCATCCCACCTCCGTAGGTCCCAAGGGGTGATGGGCAGTGTGGATGCAGTTACAGATTGGGCACACAGCATCGTACAGCCCCACAGGCACCAGCTAAACAGCCATACTGACAATGCAAGCTGTAGATGCCAAAATCAGTATTAAAGCAAGAAACACTGGAGGCTTCTATTTGCAGCAAACAAAGAAGGTGCATATAAGAAATCACAGAATCATAAACATTTTGGGTTTTATTTTAGCTGAAAACTGCTCTTTTGGACAAGTCACCACAGATCCAAGATAGCAGGTCACTGCAAATGGCCACAGAAAGGGTTATACTGAAAACATATGCAAAAGATTAAAGCACTGTTAGGAAGGTTCATGTCTCTGCATGTTCTGCCCAGGCTGACAGGAAGGGAATCTTCCATAATGCACACCAAAGGAGCGCCAAGCTCTGGCTTTCTGCTTGGAGAATGATTTGATTGAATGAATGGAAGGAAAAAAGTCATTTCTACAGCTTATGACTTTTTATACATTAAAGGGTATAGCTTCCAAGGGCAATGCTTCTTCTTGCGTTCTTTAAGTGTCAGGGGACACATTCAGAAGACGTGATGACAATCAGGACCACACTGCTGCTCTGCTCCTGCCACCCGGGATGACGGTCCAGCCTCTGCAGCACTAAGGCACACAATGTGTACTTCATGTTTCATGGGTTTATTCACCTTCTATATTGATTTTTCTAAGTACTTTCTAGCTCATACTTACTTAATAAATTTAACTTTTTCTCCTTATGGGGCATTGAAATACATGTCCACCTCACAGCAGTAGTTACTGTCATTAACTACAAATTTAACTCTGAGTGGCACCTGGTTCCAAAGCTACACAAGAAGTATCTGCTCTTGATACAACATATTTATAGCCCATTCACAATACTCAAAAGGTAAGCTCCCATGTAGATAAGTATCACAGGATCCCAATTTTCCCTGCCAACCCAGCATCGTTAGGGACCTCATGCAGTAAATGGCACAGGCTGACCTTTAACACGTTGGCCATTGAGCAATGAATCAGCTGTCAAGGGCTCCTAGCCTTACAGCCCCTGCCTAAATCTGTAACTGTACTCTAAAACCAAGCCAGCAATGGTACTGTTTCAGATCCTGCTGCTGTGGGAAGGATGACGGGCTGTGACAGGTCCCTGCTGCTCAGCCACAAACTGAGCAGAACAGAATGGGCTCCTCCTCCAGCCTCCTCAGAGGTAACCTCACACTCCTCCTCAGTGCAGAGCTCACAGTATTGATACTGATAGAGTTTGAG
This sequence comes from Micropsitta finschii, assembly GCA_034783455.1. Taxonomy (NCBI): domain Eukaryota; kingdom Metazoa; phylum Chordata; class Aves; order Psittaciformes; family Psittacidae; genus Micropsitta; species Micropsitta finschii. The sequence goes on along the minus strand of JAVHNF010022918.1, from coordinate 13,172 downwards.
GCTATTTTTTGGGTATAACAGTGGCTATTATTACCACATTAAAGAAAATGAAGTGCTGCTAACTCAATTATAATTAGGACCTCCAAGGGATGCTCAGCAGCTGATGTAAACTGGTCTACATGAATTTCATTGACCATTACGCATACAAACATTTTTATTCTTCTCTGGTGAACTGCACAGAATTTAGACTGGTCTTGTATTAAATGCTGTGATTAAAAGGCAGACTTGAAAGCAGAAGTCAAAAAGGTTCACTTTTAGTACAAAAAACCCCCAAACAAACAAAACAAATCTGCTCCCCATATTTTCTCTGCATCCACTTACCTGAGTGGCATTATTACAGTTCATATTTGCCTCAGATTTAGCCTGCTCTTAACAAAAATACTGCTGGGAACCACGGTTTGAGGAAGAGTATTTTTGAAAGTGCAGTGTCCGGTCCTAATTACAGCTACAGCCCAAAGTCAAAAGACACACAACTCTCAATCTTATACAGACTTTGTGCTGTCTTTGCTACGTTTCTAATGGAAGGCTATGAGCAAAGCTCCAAGGCTCAGTGAGAACATCTTTGCGCATTTTGCATGGTATGGATTTTACTTGCAAGCTGCACACTCTTGTTCAGGTGTACTTTAATTCTCTTGCATTGCTGTATTTCACTACAAAGCTCTGTCATCTTTTAAGAAAGATGAGACTTTTGAATGCTAATATTTATTTTAAAGCTAGAATACTGAATGTGCAATGACCTTCCAATTCCTTTCAAATGCCATGACTTCAAACTGAAGTAGTGACACATACTGATGAGTACGTTTACATGGATGTATTAAAAACAAGTGTATTCCTGTGGACTCGAAGTCTGCCCCATCCCTCAGCTGCCCCATGCCTCACCCCAGCTTCACCAAGGAACCAGGGCATCAGCATCTGCCTGACCCCAAGCAAAACACTGTCCGGTGGTTGCTTCCAGAAGGGGAGAGCAAGCTCTTGCAGGATGGGATGTGAGCAGGAGTGGTTGCAATATTCAAAGCCACATCCTTCAGCAGCAAAGCTCTGTGTAGCACAAGAGCTCACTGAGGCTCCAGCGGGACTCCAGCACTTCATACCCAACAAGTTAAGCGGCCCACAGTGCTGTAAAAAAAACCTCATCAGCACACCAGTCCGGTTATTTTAAGGCAGTCTAAATGACAGCTATGTGAAAATTCAGCATTTACTAGTTATCCAGATACACTGAAAACTGGAAAAAAAGTAAGAAGTATCTCTCAGCGTTAAGCCTTCTGCGTAGTTTTAAGCTTCACGGCGCTGCAGCACTAGTTCTTCTTCCTCTTGCTCTTGGGAAGCAGTTGAACATTTTCTAGCACATGGGGGCAATGTGACTTCCTTTTGTTAACTTTCGGACCTGCGAAAGTGGTTCTGGAAAAAGCAAAGAAAAAGGAAAATAGGGGATTTAAGATGCAAATACCAAAGGCTGTATTAAAGTGCTGTAAGCAGTATGTGGCACACACACATGTATGCATTACTGGTGATGGTGAAGAGAAATACTGCTCTGCTGTCTTGTTCAAAGAAGGTGACAGCACACACAAGCCATGCAATCCATTCTGAGCCTTCTGGGACAGTGCACCTCCTTCCGTCACAGGACCACTGTGGAAGAGGAAGGCGGAGCAGCAACCTCTCAAATTCCTTGTCCATAAATGAGAAGAGCCCCTGGCACTGACTGAATGATTACGTTAGATCAGAAAAGGTCGACTTGAAAGGGAGTCATCTCCAGCGGCACAGCCACCAAAGAGAAGGACAAGTGGTTTTGGTCATAGTTACCCAACAAGGAAAGCGCGTAGGACTCCGATCTTTAAACAGGCTTCTTGCCAGATGCTCTTCTCATTTATGGACAAAGAATTTTCCATTGGAAACTCAAAGAAGTGTTTTCTTTTTAGTCATACAGTTAATTTTAAAGAAAATGAAGAGCTAAACTAGCCATATTTAAATTAAGCAGCTAATTTCCATCATTCAGCCTCAGAGCTTAAAATTTTGTGCAGTGTTGACATGAAGGATACTGCTCATCTGTCAATAGTTATCACTAATTAAACATGCCTTATAAATGCACTCTTTTTTTGACCATTTGCTAGGATGAATCTGTCCTATTCATTTGGCTTAAACTGGGAATTCACAACTGAAAACGACAACAGAAAACTCCCAAATATATACCAGAAGAGAACAACCCATGTCTCAGAGTTCAGTTCAGCACCATGATAGAAACAGATTTAACCACGTCCACGAAGATCCCAGCACTGGTTTATTCTGTACTGCTGAAGAGGGCAGTGTCACCAAACACACATACCTGCAGGCAGTGCACAAGCATACCCCTTGCTAACCACTATTTTGCATTATTTAAATTCAAAGCAAATGCTAATGCTGAGTTTTGCTACACCTCCAAGTACAGTGCTGCATTGCCACTGGCAGTCCCACACCAAACTAAACCACACGGGCTAAGCAATGAAAGGATTCATAAATGGATGCACAGATGTTTTAAGAATGTCATGATACAAATTATTTATCTTTCCTTTAAATTAAGCTTAAAGCAGCTACTTTCAACCAAACCCATGGGAACTGCTGCTCTGTGTATCCACAATACCCAAATCTTGCACATGGGCTGTATCTTATGTTCTAGGTCAAGAAGAATTTGCCTATCTCCATCCAGCTCTGCAGTTTTATGGCTGAGCAGAGGCTAATTAACCTTGGAGGTTGTCATTATGAGCCTCTGGAATGATGCTGGAGAATCACGCCTTTAGGGACAGGATAAGGTATGGAAGTGACACACCAACCATTCTCCACAGCACCTGGCTTTGGCCACTGATGGATGAAGGACCCTGAGCTGGATGGACAACTTGTCCAATGCAGCATTACAGCCTATTAATTGTCTTTGCTTCCCCACCCCAGGGCTTTGCCAGCTCACAAGCACACAGCAGCCTTACAGTTCTCCAGGCCAGATGGAGTCTTTCAGGTGTGTCCATTTGGTACCAAAGAGAACTGCCTCCTCAGCCAGGCACACCAATGAATGGGGAATGAAATTAACTCCCAATGGTCTGCAGAGCACTCCCGATGGCAAAACCAGCCAGACAACGCAAGCTGAGGGTTTCTTCCAAAAGCTAACTGCATAATATAAAGCTAAAAACACATTAAACACGTACTGTTTCTTTCCCTACCATTAATTGCTGCACTTTCCCAGAGACAAAACTTGGCTAGAAAGGCTGTGAAAAAGGGGTGTTTCTACAAGTTTGTATTGATTTATTTGAGATCTTCTTGTCAGATACAATTCCCGCAGTTTGGGAAGAACTGCACTGCTTGCTTACTAATGAATTGTTGAGGTCTAGCTTGCAATAACCTATCTATAGGTAAACAGTAAACTGATACAAAGCAATGCTTCAGATTCAGTAAATTATTTCAAATATGATCACATAATTACTATACAGAAAGTGCTGTGAGGCAGGAAGCAGACCACAGTGCGCATGGCAGGCAGGCCAGGCAGCAACTGTGCTGGTGTGTGCCATGGCAGTGGATGGGAGCCCATCCACTAGAACTTAAAACCCTGATGGTTTTGCATAGCATGTTCTTAAGCTGAGAATGAAAAACAAAGTTGCATTTGTCCATACTTCAGATATGTTTGCTTTGGCATATACATTCTCTTAGATGAGTATTCTCCCCCTCTAGTAAAGAAAAACCTGATTACTTACTTAAATCCAAAGGATGTTATCTCAAAGTATTTCCAAATGTCCTTGCAGCTTATAATGGCCAAATAAACTCTTGTAGCAGCCTTCATCTCATAGCAAATATCTCACTGACAAAATAATTACATTTATTGGAGTTTAAAGTGCTTGAGGACAACTGATTTTTATTTTTACTTCCATAAGTACTTTTGCAATCCTGCCTCTATTTATTGGTATTTAATCCACTTTATACATGATCCTACAGATAAATCTCTACTGTGCTTTTATTACATGCCGATTTTGTTCTATCATGAAGTATCTCACACTCTGCCTCTGTTTGCTGAATTTAGGATAGGATGCAAACATCAGAAAAAAAATAACACTGAACTGAAGTAGGAATTAGTGTTATTTTCCATGCAAATTTAAAAAAAAAAAAAAGGAAAAGAAGGAAACTGAAAAAATGGGGAAGTTAATTTCAACTTTTTGTAATCTAAAGCTTTGTAACTACCACTAATCCAGAGAAGATATTGGTCACAGAAATCTATTCCAAGAAATAACTGATTAAAATCAAACTAAAGACCCGCCCTGCAAATACTATGCCCTTTGTCTTAACTGGGACTGCTTGCATGATTTATAGCTGCTTATGTAAGTTTGGAGAGTGCCTAAATAAGATGTTTGTGTAATCCTGAAGCCTGAGAAGGCTGCGAGGTACGAACAGCAATACAGCTGCACCACCTCACTTGAATACCCAAACGTCATCACTCTCACAAGAGACCATTAGGATGCCTCAATGCCACTGCCTCTGCGGATTTCATTACAGTAACCATTGCTGTCAAGCCTTTCAGAAATAACTAACTATGAAATGTCACATTTCACTAGAGAGAAAGGCAATAATGTCCAAACATATGCTGGTTAATGGGCTTCCACTGTATTATGGGGAACTTGTGGAGGATGCAAGATATTCAAAAGGCTAAAAAGGAGAAATACAGTTGCTGGGTGAGGGTGATGGGACACTATGGGGCATAAAGCAGGCCAAACCATGTGTTTTTCATAGAATGCCCCCCAGGAGGGTCAGTTCTAGCAAGGTCTCAGCTGGAACCCTGGAACAATGTGTATATGGCACACTGGTTTTCTCCTCATCATTCCCTTCTCCTTTAAAGGAGGCTAGAAAGGGAAAATAACTAGAGCGATTAGAGGCATAGGGAACATGACAAGGGAAAATCAGTTTCTGTAGCCTTGCTTCCTCTGGAAAAGATAAGGCCCAGAAGAAATGTAAACAGTCTTCCAAAGTGTAAAATGCCCACTTCTCCCCTTACCAGGCTTATACATGTCACTCTGCTGCAAAGACATAATCACCCTTTTAATGTTGGCAGTAGTTAAGCAAATTAACACTAGGAGACTGCAGAATCCTCAGCACTGGACATCTGCATCGAGCCATTAATGACCCAGAAGCCCCTTTCCCACCATCACATGTACAGGATTTCTGAAGACACCAGACAAATTACTGGAAACCCAGTAATTTAACAAAACCCTTTTTTGTTCCCAAACTCCATCTGATATTACTTTTACTATAGTTAGGACGAATACAAATGACTGCACCTATGAAACTTTATAGAGAAAAGTATTTTCTTACTCATCTGATATTTTTGTGGGTTTGTCTTGACCTTAACTGAAGACTGCCAGGTATCAGCCAACACCTTCAGACAAGATCACACATACCCTGAAAGTCTGGGGCAAAAAAAGGCAGTATTGCCAATCCCAGCTAATCCAGAAAGCATAATATATACCCCAAAATGAGATAGGAAAATTATTCTTTGTCTGCTAAAACGAGTGTCCAGCTAGTTTTCTCTAGCTTTCTCTGGAAGCGGAGGACAATGGCTGCACACTACAGACCTGCTTACATGTACTCATCTCACTGCCACAACCGCATTCCCTGGCAGGCAGCCTCCTCACTGCTCCATCTGGAGCAGAGAGCCCTTCCTAGGGAGCAGCAATGTTTTGAACCCTGTGACTTGGTTCATTCTTCCCCTGAAGCCTCAAGGATACAAGAGAAAAAACAAAATTTACTTAAAAAAATAAATAAAAAGAAAAAGAAATCTCTTTTGATGACAAAATACGTAATTGCATTCACAAAAACATGACTCAGAGATCTCCAGACACAAAAATGGGTTGAACAACCAATTGTCACCAGGAGTTTTTGCTTAATAAGGCGACTTCTGAATGCAGAGTCCATGTCAGTGTAATATTAAATGTTCATCAAGCCATGACCCTGCAAAGTCTTATGCATTTGCATAATCCTATACGCCAGCAACATGCTGAAGTCAACAGAGCTACTCAGATATATAACTGCTTCCAGGAGCATGTGATTCAAATTTTTATGCCTCACCTATTAGCACTTACCTACACAAGGATGCTTGCTCAGGATCAGGAACTGAATTAATATCTGAAGGATTAAAACTTTACTCTCTGAACTTGAATGGAAAACCACTTGTCCACCAATAAAAGTTAAGTTGCCAACAGCATAGACTAACAAATACGTGTGGTTCATGGGGAAAAATAGGCAATGATTCAGGTATACCTACTCAACTCTGGGACTGAGAGGCACAGACCATAGGAAAAAAAGACTAGGTTGAGATGGCTAAAGGACTTGGCTTGTGGAACCAGACAGGGAAGAAGTAAATGCATTCTTCTGAAAGCAGTGAAGGTGATTTTGATTGAACTAGGCATGTTCTTCAAGCAAAGAAAAAGGCAGTCAGCTATTTTAATAATTAACTACAGAAAAGGAAAGAAGCATTTAACTCAAAACTGTCATATAGTGGAATATTAAAAGCATGAGGAAAAAGTTCTCTCCACTGCATGGCTGAAAAGACACACTGAACATGTGTCTGATCTTTGATATGCTTCCAGAAGGTCTGAAAACAGGATGCTGGTGTACAGGGGATGGCACCAGCCTCAGAGCTGGACAGCAATAAGTCACCACAACAAGGAGCCCTGTGAGTCTGGAAACTTCAGGGAGTCCCATGGTCTCCCAGGCGCATCTCCTTGTGCATTAAGGACATAAGACTGATTACTTCAGGGGTTTTTAAACAGATTCAACTTTGGTTCACGTTCATTTTAATTAGGGTAAGAACACTTTTGTACTCCTAGACTTTAATCCACTGGTCGCATGGCACAGTGCCACCACCATTAAGAATGCAAAGCAAATGTACTTGACCTTCTACGGAAACGTGCACTACAGAAATGTGCACAAAGTACAGAAAGTACTTTGGTAAATCAGATCCTTTCCTGTATCTTGTGGCACATGTTGTAATAAGGAGGGATAAGAAGATCCTGACTACATGCTACACAGTCATTTATGCCCATCTGCGGAGAAGTCATACACTGTAATGGTATTTCTAACACCCTGCCTTACTTGTTCCTCACACACCAAGGTACACTTTGAGGTGTGCAGGGAACTTGTATTGCAACAGTGCAGTTAATGACTGAAGCTACATCTGTATTTAGGAGTGAAACTGAGCTATGACTTAATGACAAAGTCACAATAAAAGCCTTTCATCAAATCCACATTAATTTTTAGACATTCAGATCCAATATTGCCCGAGGAACTGACCCAAACCTGTAGTTAACTTGGCATCATCTGTGGCTACTTGACATCTGCATCAGAGAACCTCGAGACTTTCAGTAAGTGCTCACCTAGAGGTTATTGAGAGCCTGAAACCTCAGATCCATCAGATACAGAGCAATATGAACTTACATCTTCCCAATTATATTCCACAGCCACTGAATTTGTTACTTAACAGAGGAGAAAAGCGAGAAACAAATGCTGTTGGAAGCTCAGAACACAATGAAATTGTGCTTAAGTAAGGTTCAGGAAAGGAATGAAGTTTTACTAAAAATATATACTCCAGACTGCCACTAAGATATCCCTACACTGCTCCTTTTGGGCAACTTCTACAAATTAATAGCAAGGATGCTGTATACAAATACTTGGGTTTATTATTCAGTACTATCTTCTAATCTCTGTCTCAAAAAGAGACAATTATTAGAAATTAAAAAAGACTCCAGGGAATTAATGTAATTTTAATGACAATTATGGAATTGCCATTAAAGCTTAAAAAAACCCAAAACCCCTAAGACTATTTATTCTAAATACGGAATATGAATGTTCAGTGCTTCCTTATTAGATCTGTCATATAAATAAAAAGGCTCAACCACCATTCCCACTGAAAAAGGCATGATATCCTGATGCAGGACTCAACCTGTTCACACGGGTGTCTCACTGCCTGCTAAGACTTAACTGCAGCTGAAGAGGCTGTTATGGTCAGACAAGCTTCAGCTTAAGCCCGAACAGACGAGAAGGCTGCTTCCAGAAACCAAAGCTATAGATCTCAATTGAGACCCAGCTGTTCCATCTCACTTTCATAACCTTTTCATCTGCCCAGGGAAAATAAAGAGTGAGCTTTACATGGTCTAATTAAGGTTAGTTTACATGGTCTAATTCTCTTTCAGAGACCTGCAACCTGAAATTGTTTGAAACCTGTAAATCTCCTGTTAAGAACACTGGCAAACACTAAAAAGA
>JAVHNF010022914.1:0-13270 GCA_034783455.1 Micropsitta finschii | reverse complement strand
TGCCTCACCACCCTCACAGTAAAGAATTTCTTCCTTATATCCAATCTAAACTTCCCCTGTTTAAGTTTGAACCCATTGCCCCTCCCATCAAATGTTTGATTGAGGGGGAGCCCTGCAGCTGTGTTGGAGCTGAAGTTGCTTAAGTCTGTGTTTCCAGAGGGGTGCCACAACTCACTTGTGCTGCCTCTGTTATCCCCAAGCCAGCATCCATAAAATGGGAAGCAGAGGGGATGAAGGACAGGGAATAAGACAAGGGTGTGAGAAAAGCCCTGGGCAGGCTTCTGGGAAGATGGGGAGTTCATATGGGATTCTTGACACTGATGAGAATAACTGAATGTTAAGAATAAAACCGGAGAAAATATCTTATTCTTGTAACTTCTCCAAGAATCCTTTATTGAAAAGAATCTGAAGACCTTGAAGTTTTTAATTTTCTGAAATGCAGACAAGAAACAAACCAAAACTGGCAAAAATGTACAAGTTCCTGGGGGGAAAAAGTCAGAAAATGTATCTCTTTTTCAGACACACTTCAGGAAAGGAAATTCCTGTTTGCAGAAGGTTGTTTCTTTCAGCTTTCTGTGTTCAAGTTTTCATAACTGATACCTTGCATACATTTGTGCTGTATTGAGGATCTTCGTGAGCTTTCCTTTTGGGTTTTTTTCCTGCCCAAAATGAGGTTGTGTGATGAGAACTGAGAAGGGATTGAGTGGAGCTGTCTGCTTCTCATGCAAAATTAATTCCTTCTTGCCATGCCTTGCTTTCCCTTCAGGTACTGACATGTACTTAATGTACTTTCTCCATTTGCTTTATTGTACCTTTTCAGTGCAGAAATTACTAGATTTGTTTGTAAGTGTAGGGAGCCTTGTCATTGCTTTGGCCCTGCTGCTGGTAAAATGCCCTGGCCCATTTTACCATACCTGTAAATGGACAATTGGAGGTAATGGGGAGAGGGTGCTAATTGTAGAGTTTGGCCTGGAAGACCTTGAGGTTTTACTCCAACCTCGTATTAGTGACAAGTCCATTGCTACAGACCATCCTGCTCTTTTACACATGCAGAAGTGTTGAGAGTACTGGTTTAGAGAAGCACCTTTGAGACAGTGCAGTCCAAGATCCCAGCTCCTTGCTCTTTGGAGTTAACTACTGCAAATGTGATATTCGTGCAGTGTTTAAATTATAGCTAATACAGGATTAAAGTTAAACATTGTGTGGGGAACTGGACATCAAAGTACTAAAGAAAAATTAAGAAAATAGAGAAAAGGAGGGAAAAAAGTGTCAGGAAAATGGGTTGCAGCTTTAGATTTAAACTCAGTAACTTGAAAAACTTCTATCCTTCAGAGATTTTGAAGTGCCTGTCACTGAATGTTCCTTCCTTCAGGTTGTGTTTAAAGACTCATTTCAGAAAACCACAATGACTCAGCTACTTTGAATATCTGTTCTGTTAGCATGTGGCTCATGTTGGAGGCCCTAAGATTTTTCTCCCACCTCCAAAGATGGTTTTTATTGGTGGGTACTTTATTGGAAGTATCTTTTGTGCTATGCTAATTTTAAACGTACTTTAAATGTTTAGATTTTTAAAGAAGAATAAAGGCAGCGTATCCTGATATTGGTAAGTAGAAAGGAGAACATTTGTTTATAAATATTTATTACTTTGTAAAGGCAAAGGTAAGTTTATTGTTTATCTAGGGTTTTTTTCTCCACATTTGAAAGTGATGCTCCAGAAACACTGTTGTCTATAGTGTTTATTGCAGGATAATGCTGGATTATGCTTATCTCTTCTGAAGGACTGAAAATGCTCCTTGGATATTTTTTGGATGGACTCAACTTCAAGAAATGGATGGTCAGTGCTTTGGCCTCCTCAGATCCTGTGCTGGTCAGATGGTACATGCAGACAGTACATGGACATTCTTTTATGCCATCAATATGAATATGTTGTCTTTCTGGTTGTGACCTCAGATAAATACTACTTCTGTGTTCCCCTGTACAGTACTTCATGTTCTTGAAGACAAGACCTGCCCTGTTTTGTGTTTATGTCCTCAGGCTCTTTGCTGGGGAATGGCATAGGTAAACTGGATACAGTTGGTTCTGGACAGAGCTTTTGCAGAATCAGTTGGGTGGCCTGGTGAGAGATGTTTCTGAACACATCTAAAGGAAATTTTGAGCAAAACCTGTACAAATACACATAAAGCAGAACTAGTAGTAAACTGTACAGGAACTAAGTGAATCTGTTCTTCAGTGTGGGGGAGCTGCAATATGTCTTTTGATCCTTATTTAGTGGACAGAAGCTTGAGAGCAATTAGAGGAATAGATGATAGTGACCAGATATTTGTGATGATTAAGTAAGGTGTTTAACTGAATAACCTTTCTATAAGACATAGTGATCTATAGGACAACTTCTTTAATAGTCTCAGATTGAGCTTTGTCAGGCAGCATCTTGTGTAGGTTTTCTGTGATTACAAGTCTGTGGCACAACCAGCTGTCAGGTTGGGCTTTTCAGATTCATATGGAGCTAGTCCAGCCTCTCGATTAAAATTTATGCAACTGAGTGAATTGCTGAAGTGGACATCTTGCTTTGCAATGAATCTTGATTACTGGCATCGTGCTGGTGCTAGAACTGAGGACACAGAAATAGTCTCTTACTCATTTTGATTTGTATTTCCCTGTTGGTACACAGAAATGTTGCCATGGAGGAGAGCGTGGGGTGGGAGTAGGCAGGAACCAGCTGCTTTAGGGCCACACTGGGAGGAAGACTGGGGGAGGATAATGCCTGAAGTGTGCTCTTGCAAACAATCTTAGGAACTTCTTGCTGTCAGGTGTTGTGTGGAAGAGCTTAGCAGGCACGTAGGGAAGGGTATGCCTTTTAAAGAGAGGAAGTTGGCTTTCTCTGTGATGCTGTGGAGGGAAGAGGTTAACAGAGCTAACATGCATGGTGGACTTCATGGGCTGTTGCTCTTAGTCAGGAGTGCCTTAGCAATGTTGTGCACTTTTATGTGTTGTTTAAAACAGTGCTGCTTTTCAATGATGTGGCCCTTCAGGGATGTGCAGTACAACTATATTACTTCTTTAAAATGCTTTGCAAAGTTTTAATCTAGCCAGCACGATGAGTTTGCAGATAATTAACACTCTTTCAACTGGAACATGCTTGTGACCTGGTCAGATAGGTTTTGTGTGTGTGTATTGACATTTATTTGTCTCTGCTTGCGCACTCAGGTGTTCCTGCAGTTCACTACTGCAGCCTTGCAGTTCCTGCAGAACTGCTTTGGGTAGTTCTGATGTTTGGGGCTATACCATAGCTCTGGAAGCCTTTTCCTCGTGGTTATATCTCTGAAGAGCAGCAAATTGCTGGTCCAGTGCAGGACTGGATGTCACGGTGGGATTTTACAACATGCCATTATTGCAATTGGATAACCTCTTCTGCTTGCTTCTGCCCATTTTATCTTATTGTGAAAGTAACACAGGGGTCAGTTGTGGGGATGACTAAGTACAGATTTGATAAAAAAATTGCTTCTCAGCTTCTCCCTTGCATTAGGAAGTGGAAATCCCAAGTAACAAGAGGTAAAGGAAGGTATTGTGACATGGTGTTCTTTCAGCGTGCCTGCCATCTGTCAGCATTGCGATCATTCTGACCAGTTTTGTTACAGTTTCCAATGATTTCTGGGAACTTTGATCATAAACCTACTAGACCTTAAAAATGGAGATTGCTGGGATCACTTCTTAACCAGATTTCATTAGAATAGAGCAAGGGGTGTTCTGTTGCTGAACTGAAGGATCCATACTTGCTATATCATGGCTGGTGTATTGGTGGTTTCAGTTTAAATATTATTAATAAAACCCCCAAGTAGTTGATTTGTGTACATAACAAGCATATGGCTTAAAGCTTCTATTCAGCAGTTACTTGGATGTATTTATTAGTAAAAGTACTACATGGAGATGTTTGACAAGAAAAACTTGTTCCCTGGAGTAAGGTTAGGGTTTATGAAGTTAATTAGTATTCCATGAGCAGCTTTCTAGTGAAGGCTGAAAGCTGTCTGATTTTAGCAGTCATTTGTGTCCCCAGATGTGGGTTGTCTGAGAATGTGGGCTATCTGATGACAATTTTCAAGGCACGTTATTTTAAAGAAGTGGCGATAATGTGAGTGAAAATGGTAACATTTGGTAAAGTGTGTAGTACTGCAAGTTCAGGGAGGGAATACAAAAGCTCTCTTACATCCTTGCTCTGGCCACACAAATGCTGTGACCTACCAGTATGCTTTCAGCCTCTGTATTTCCTCATAACGTCATAGAAGCGTTTTGGCTCAGAAACTTGCTGGTATACAGTGCACGCGATTCTCCAACATTCCCTTGAGCAGCACATGTGTTTCTCTTTGCATATTCAGTCTTTATACTGTTTTTAGCTATACTTTATGTGGCTTCACCTTATAAGAGACTTCAGAGCTTTTTTGAATGACCAAGAGGGGGAAACTGCATCGTGAAGTGCTCCTTTCACGTCCAGGAGGATGCAAGGCATAATGATCACTTAAGGTCTGTAATAGTTCTTTGTTTCTTTGACTGCTGAAGGTCATGAAAATAGAAATCACTGCATAGGAGTTTGAAGTAGCCAATATAGAATCATAGAATGGTTTGGGTTTGAAAGGACCTTGAGGTCATCTAGTGCCAACCCCCTGCCATGGGCAGGGATGCTTCACACTAGACCATGTCACCGAAGGCTGTCCAGCCTGGCCTTGAACACGGCCAGGGATGGAGCATTTACCACTTGTTTGGGCAACCTGTTCCAGTGCCTCACCACAGTTGCAGTGAAGAACTTCTTCCTTATATCTAACCTGAACTTCCGCTGTTCAAGTTTAAACCCATTACCCCTTGTGCTTACCCCTTATCTTTTGGGTAAGTCTCATAATCCTTTCTTAAAGGTTTTTTGTGTAACTTAACATGTGGTGTCCTTAGTGCTACACTCTTTAGTAAGAAAATAATGGATTTGTGCCTGAAAAATATCTGTAGTTTGTGTATTTGTATGGAAAAGGATCCGGCTTTTTGAATGTTTCCAGAGGACAAAGTGCAGGCATGCTCGGGATCTTGAAGTTCACCTTTTAACAATCCAGAGATTTTAAAAAGTGGATCTTCTAAAATCCAGTGACTTGGCAGACAAGTCAGTTTAAAATGCGGCTTTTAGTGACTTCCTCTTCATCCTGTGAGTGACTCAGTAAAATTGAAAGTCAATGAGGAAAGTGATCTTGGGACTAAAAGCTCAGATCTAAAAGCTCTGGCAATTACAGGCAATTGACTTTTCACATGTTTGTCACTTAGTTTTTTTGTTTGTGTAACGTAAATTTCCTTTTGTTTCAAGGGGGTTTTGTTCTGCTTCTATCAGTTACTTTTGAACAAGGTCGAGATATTTGATGAGCATCATTGGCCCTTTCCATGATCAAGCTTTTGGGTAGCATCAGTGTCTGGGTTTCCTTTAGGATTTGCTGAATTAGTCTTTTATTACTGAACTCCCAGGCAGATTGTATTTTTTTACCATCTCTAATACCAAGAACTCTTGCAGGCTGTCCTTCATAAAACATGGCTAGATTATTGTAGGAGAGTGTCACTTGTTGGTTCAAGACATTGATATACTTGTTTTCCCAAAAGCATGCGTTAACTTTTACCCACAACAATTTTATCCCCGGGGCTTACAGAGGAGTAACATAGTCGAGTGCTACCTTTTACTACTGCAATTTTCCTCTGAAGTCATCCAGCTAGCAAGCATTGTTTCAGACCTCCTCCGTGGGAGAGCTGGCATGGGGCGATGCATTGAGAACTCTTGTAGCTGTTGGTGCTAAGGGCTGTTTTTTAGTGGTTAAAAACAGCAGCTGGCACCATAGCAGGTGAAACGATGCTGTTCAAATGTCACCATTGATGTAGTTCTAGTGAACCTGTGCTAAATTTACAGCAGAGCAGGAAGGGGCTGCAGTAATTTTTAAGCACTCCATCATGTGAAACCAGCAGGGGTTAGGTCCTGCCTCTGAAGTGTCGGTTGGTCCGTGGGACCAAACCTGAGTAGGGCTGCCTGCGGGTTGCCATGTCATGCTGTCCCGGCATCTTCCTTTGAAAGGTTTCATCTGCCTGCAGATAGTGTTAAAAGAGGACTTCAGGCTGTTTTTCTGAACTGCCAAGGATATTGCTCCATTGAGGCTACTGACAAAGGTGGCATTTGTGATCAAAGACAACTATCTTTGCTGTCTCTGTGTAGATATCAGTGTAGGATGTGTTCAGGCTGTGATACAGCTGGTGTTGTTTAATAGCCCTCACCAGCCCATCTATCATTTTTGAATCCAGCTTGCTTTTGTGCTGATTGACATGTTATCATTACGTCAATAAGGCAGCTTGAAAGATAGTTTAAAACATTGAAAATACGCAGTTGTTGTTCTTTATAGAAAAGGAAATCTTTTAAATGAATGTAGTTTAAATGTGTTTATTTCGTCTAGACTTTCCAGAAACAAATGTAAGTCAGGATGGATGTTGTGATGGCAGTGGTCATGCCTTGAGGGTGAGATAGTAATGCACAGTCCTTCCTGGTGTTTCCCTTGATAATGCAGGTGTCTTGATGCATCGTTGTTATGGCCAGAGAGCTTCATTACAGTTCCATTACAAGGATCAGTTTGAGGCTGGGAAAATGCATGACTCAATGTTAAGGAAAAGCTTGCATTGCTGTAGTGATAACTTGGTAAAGGTTTAATCATCACTTGTCTTCTCTTGTTTTTCAGTTGATTATGTGTTGCTGTAAAGGCCTCCCAGCTGTGACTGTCAAATGCCCCACTAATGTACAGATTTGCTCATCTTTTTGCATCTGGCAGGAGAGGGGACTGAAATGAATGGATCTGTTGATTCACGCACACTGTAAGAAGACAATAATTAATAGGCTTTGAAATTCAGTAACTGGTGAATATTGTGTTCTTGAAGGTAAATGCACTTGGGAAACAAGCAATGGTCAGGATTGAAAGTGCGGGTGGATACTGCTTGCTTGGCTTTGGTGGAGTGCCAGTATGGCTACTGCAAATTAGAAAGCCAGGGGTTGCCAGAGTGTAGCACCTGAGAGATGGGGAGGGAGAGCTGCTTTGGCTGGGGCAGCTGTTGTGATGAAGGGACAAGAAGCCTTGAGGTCCATTGCTTGCATATTCTTACTGTGGTAGCAGCATAGTGGGGTTGGTTTGGTTGCTCCTTTCATATAGCTCTTTTCTCATGCCAAACATACACATGGCTGAATCTCTTCAAAATCTGCTTAAAAAAGGATCGTATCACTTATATAAAATTGATATCCACAACAAACTTTATGTATGCTTATACTTAAGATAAATCTTGTTAGTAAAGTCTAGCTGCTGAGAATAACAGGAAAGTGTGAAATGGATGTGCGAGTCCAAATGTTTTGTATTACACAATATGAATAAATACACACAGGTACATACACACACAAATTGACACATTTCTAATCATACAAGACTTTCAAAGGCTCAGTTAAACAAGCATAATTCTGCATAACCTAGCAAAATTTCTGTACACATTCTGCTTTCCAGAAACCCAGCTGACTCTGGTATTTTGTTAGTGGGAAGTGACTGCAAGTAGGAGATTTGAATAAATATTTATTTATGTACAGTTATGTCATCTGCTGGATGCTCCATTATTTTTCTGGCAAAAGGAATGATTAAATGGAAAGAATAAAATGCATGAATGAATGTATGACCTGTCACTGTTTTGTTTCTCTTACAGTGAAACAAGAAGGCAATGGCACAAAAATCCTCACCCACATCATGTAAATGTCCCACAGGGCCTTGGTCTTAACATTGCCAGCTCTGTATCCCCCATCTTACTTTTTTCTTCAAAAATGGACTAAACTGAAATAACTAATTCTTTATATATCTATATATTTATAAATATATATGATTTTTTCTAATTGCAAACTTTCCTTCTTAAATGTACTCCAAGAATTGGGGAAAATGTGTTGTTTATTAAAGCCATGTTTTGCTAATAACATTTTGCAAGAGTTCAGATTACACAGAGCCCTATTCTTTACTCCTTTTTAAGGAGGTGCTGCAATTTTGGAAAGCAACATATGCCCCATTTGAAGCCTGGGTTGCTATGGCAAATTCACATTTCAATTCCATCATGTTGTAAATAATAACATAAAATTGTGTGCAGATGGCTGGAATGAAGGTTAAATAAGCCTCCCAAGTACCCTTAACTTGGGGTGAGATGCTTTTTTTCTGTCAACCCTTCCAATTCCCATGCACTTTTAACTGCATCTTTGAACCTCTTGGCTCATGGACAGTTTCTGGATAAGCTACAAAGGAAGATTCTTAGGCCTTGCTAAAGATAAGTTTTATGAAGAGGTAGACTCCAGATACTGTCCAAACCAGCAGAATACTTTCGGGTACTACTTATTATCTCTGTACATAGTCAAGTGATTGCTCTCAAACGATAGATGACATAGATGAGTGTTGTGGGTAGAAGAAAGCACTCCAAACCTCATCGTCTCCAGTAAAAACAGAGCTGTTAACAACACAGCCAGCCTGTTCCACCTCTTCACAATTCACCGTTTGGGACAAGCACATTTTGCTTGGTCCTTCCCCCAGTCTCACGTGACACTGGAGAAACCTTTGTCTTCCACAATTAGGAAGAGATCTGTGGTGGTTAGAAAACAGATTAGTAAAACCAAAAAATATCTGCAAGGACATTACCTTACTTACTCTTATTTACCATAGGTCAGCGTGTTTCAGCGTGCGTTTATTTTTTTCTTTCGTTGTCAATATTTAGCACATATCAGAACAACGACGGTTTGCAGATAGTGTCGTACTTGTAAAATAATGAAAAAAATAGTGTTATTATATGGCAAATATAAATATATTATGAAAAGGGAACAGATCATGCTAATCAACTATTGCCTTGCCTGCAAGATGTCAGAGATGAGAAGGTGGAAATTTGACTGGGAAAAAAAGTGGCTCCAGGTCTCTGGTGCATTCACCCCCATGAAATGGATGGAGAGAAGGGAAGAGAAGGAGAGGAAAGGGGACTGAATGAGAAGGGAGAGAAGAAAGGAATATCATATATGTGGTTATTTTATACTAACTGCTCAAAGGTAGGAGACCAGGAAACATTTTTCTAAACCATAAAGGAATTATGTTACCAATAGATAGATTATAGGAATAAAAATGGTATACCACACATCAGCAAAAATGATTCTAAGTTAGGAGAGAAATGAATTAGCTTATCTAATTTACTCATTTCCAAGGCTGAGATCACCTAATGCACTTGTGTGCAGCCAAAAGATTGAGACTAAAAGGGCTTCTTTTTTTTTCCCAGAGACAATGGTGGGAAACACTTGGTGCTCCCTCTCTTTTTATTTCTATATCTCTTATTCTCTGTCTTTTGGATTTCTATTCCCAAGAGCAAACTGGAGCTGCAGGGGCTCCTTGTTTGGCTGCTAGGCACAAGAGGTATCGTGGGGAATGCCACAAGGGATGAGATGAGATGAGTGTAGGGCTCAGTCTCTTACCTTCTCCCATCTGGCCCTGAGTCCCCTTGTTCCAGCTCCTTCAGAGAGGTTCCTTAGGCTAAATAAATAATGCGGATATTGGCCACATTGCTGCAGAGATGGTGATATCCCAGAATTTGTGTCTTTGGGAATGTCAATATTTTGAGACCTGTGTTTAAGAAGAAACATGAAATGAAAGATTTTATTTAACTTTCATACAACTTGAACCATATTTTTAAAGTTGAACATCTGGAAGATTGAAATGTTAAATCAAAATTAAACTATCAGTAGGTTATCATCCCACAGTTTTCACTTTCTGTCATATTTTAATCTGCCACTGATAGCCTGTATTAGCAGGGGGGAAAAATCCAAATAATTGTAATTATTTTAATGGTTTAAATTCATTCAAATAATTCTAAATATCATGTGGCATGTGACTTAGAATACCGTAACTTAGAATTCTATCTCTTGTTTTAGTTGACATGCAGTTACAATGCTACTTAATACAAACTGAAATTTGAATTGTTTCCAGCCCATGTTGTAACAGTTTAAACACACAGAAAGAAGAAAACCAAATTATAATAATGTAGTCAAGCTTTACAGTACGGATGGCTCTTCAGCCTAATTTTCCACCTGATTTTTTTTTCCCTGAAAACTTGTGCTGTCCTTTTGGTGTCTGTTATTCAGGACAATTAACAAACAACAGTCCTTCCCAATCAACAAACAGCCCAGAGCCAGTGGAGTGCCTCCCCATCAGAAATTACAAATTGCTCTTTCCTCTATCCCTCCTGCCCCATACTTTTGACACTATGGATTTATGTAAGGGAGGAAAACTGTATCTGATCTGAGTATTGCCTCGAGAAAAGAGAATAAAATGTTGGGTTGTTGCCAGCTCTACTGTCTTGGAACAACTCTTGCTATGAAAGCTCACACCACTATTATTGCAATAAAAAATTCCCTTAATATTTTCAAGATCTTTTCTCAAATCTCACTGATTTTGGGCTGACTGTCTTTCCTTTATTAACAATGGGGTTTAAATCTTTGCAGGTTTAACCACCTGCAGAAGCTGCTAGATGCTGAAGCTGGGAAAAAGAACAACAACCAGAGACTTTATTTCCCATTATTTAATTCCAGAAATCTTGCACATGTGCTTAATTTAAAGTACGTGTGTATTCTCACTGGAATCAATGGGAATATGCAGATGACTAAAGGTAAGCAGATGTGTAAGTTGTAGGATCTGGGTCTGACATTAAGGCAAGCTTCAACAAGTGAAAGCTGCAACAAAAGGGGAAATCAAAGGTGACAGAAGCAATAAACAGTAATAATATTGTAGAGTCAACCTAAGACACGTATGTCAGGACCATCATCATACCATATTTCAAATTTAAAAAATAAATGTAAAAACAAATTCCCCAATTGCAAATCATTCTCTCTTAAGGGAGATACCTAGAGGCATAGGAGCTAAGTCTTGAGAATAAAGCCAATTGAGGAGAAAGCAGATTTTCAGGCTGTTGAAAGACAGTGTCTCAAATAGCATGCTCACTATACAATATCAGAAAAAAAACTCAAAAATGTTGGAGGTGTATCTCCATAGCAAAGATGTTATGAAAGCAAAGAGTAGTTAGTTGAGAGGAGACAAAAAAAAATCACGAAAAAACCCTGAGGACAAGAAGCAAGCTCCTCTAGTGCTGCAAATGATGAGCTGGGGAGGATTCAGTGGAAGGGTGACCCTACCTGTAATGGCAAGGGAGGAAGATCATCTATATAGCAGCTGTATTTGAATGAGTATTATGTAAGTCAGAGAAAAGAAGGTGACCACCATCAAAGCCAGAGATGATAAAAGGCACAGGAGAAGGTCTCAGCTCTGAGCAGGAAAATACTAGTGTCAAGAATACCTAAAAAAAAAAATACAGCAGTATATGACAGGATAAATGTAATAAGAAATCACAAAACCCTTTTCTTTTACCTTGATTGATTTGAAAGTTCTTCCTTGCCACTCATCTACCTGTCAGTTTCAATCTACATATAACATATAACCTGAAGGGAAAAAAAAAGGTGGGAGGAGGAAGGGGAAAGAGGAAGAGGGTGAACAAGAAGTAATGGAAATGTCATTACAGCTTCATTTTGGATGACGATACTGGCTTGAGTGTTTTACATAAGCATCCCTGGTACCATGCTGGTGTGTCAGAGCCAATGATACACCTTCTGTTGATTCCTTTACGGCAGAATTCCTTCTTTCAAACATCCAATCTCCTTGGAGTCATCTCTTTGTTAGTATATATGTAGCCAAGATTCAGACATTTAGTAGGAAGGAAACAGATATTTAGTAGGAAGTAAACACATAGGTGTCAATGTTAATTCTAATTATATTCTTATGATGCAAATTATATCTTTGACATTGAGCATCTGTTTAAAGTTATTATTTTGGCATAGCACCTATGCTTTTAGAATGATACTGAAAATGACAGATGACCTCTAAAGACCATGCAGTGATTGGCTTGTGTGTGGTAACTGTGGTGGTCTGGAAGGAGAAGGAGACAAGAGCTTTGTAAGATTTTCAAAGGAAAAACCCTTAAAAGTTAAATTCTCAGCTCAAATTTATGATGCACATTACCTGTGTCATGAAAGTTTTATACTGACAGAGTCAGGGCGATTTCTCACATCTAGCTCTCAGTGGGAGCTTATAGCACGACTTGGAATGGGGCTTTTGTCCTTAATGCTCGTTTTGATATTCACTCCAGTGCAGAGATGGGGCTGAATCACAGTTTTTGAAGTCATAGCCACATCAGAAAATCCCTCAAGTTTGAGGGCACTTGGACTGATAGTTTTGGCTCAAATAATCTCTGATCTTCTTGTAAACAACTTGGCATCCTTCCTATTTGTACATACTCAGTGAATGATGTGAACCAGGAAAGAAAACAAGTATGCTAAAATAATCCTTTTCCCCCCTATTGTGCATGTGAATGAAACTGAGTCCGTCAGAGAGGAGATCTGCCAGTATCAGCAGGGAGGTTATTATCTTTGCATATGTTGTTTGCTAAGAAAATCCCTGTTAAGATCTGTTGTGGTGATATGCAGAATTGCGGAAGGATGCATTTGCACTACACATTTGCATCCGTCTGACTTTTTAATTTCCTGGGTCTCTAAAACCATCCCACATGAACAGTGTGCCACCCCTAAAAAGATTAATATATATCCTGTCCTGATACAGCAGGACATATATTCTGACAACAGTGCTGCCAAGCAGTTGCCAGCCTGATGAACAGGACGTAAGTGGTATGGCTGCTGCTGATACCAAGGGTCTTGGTTGGACATCTCGGGACTGTCCTTTCACTCTGCCTTTTTTATGTCACCTTGTTGCATCTGTTTTCCCTTTCCACAAATCTCCACCTGTAAAAAGGACAACAAAAAACAACACAGAATCATGATCTGTGTTTTCTAAACTGCCCTGTCTTAAATTTAAGAGGTTAGCAAATGGGCAACAGGAGAGAAGGAGGGAGGGAGTGAGATGTGTTTGTGTCCATGCCTGTTTATTCACATCTGTTCCCAAACTCCTGCTTTTGATTTTGTATGAGTGCAAACTGCAAGCAACTGCTGAAGGCTAGAGGAGGAGCAGCACGAAATTGGTGCACGTGAAATCAAGATCTGCCTTTAGTATGGGACAGAGGTGAAGGATTCAGGAACTCGCAAGAAAAAGCTTGCAAAAGGGGGAAAAAAGTCAATAATGGCAACAATTTTTTAAAAAGAAAGAGCAGGATCCCAAAATAAACC
>JAVHNF010022911.1:3349-14260 GCA_034783455.1 Micropsitta finschii | reverse complement strand
AAAGTCAGACTTGCATCAGCTGATCAAGTGACACACTTCATATGGAACGCACGCTACTTTATGCAATATAAGTGACATGATTTGTGAGTACATCAGTACAGATTTTTATTTATTCTTCCATGTAATACTAGGTGCTGCTTCTTCTTTATGGATATGATATCTGCCCACTGCCTCCTCTCTTCATAAATGGCAAGCTGAGCTTAAGTATTATTTGGAGCACAAAAAAAAAGCACCCTCTCAGATGTTCCTTGTCAGTTAACAAATCTGAAATTGTCAGGTGATGGATATTACAGTACTGTCAGAGAGATGCTGGTTTTACTTTTCTGTTCAGCTTCCAGAAAAACTGGTGAAGAAAATGGAGGTTAAGAGTTGAGATGAGATTCCATCACTGGAGGTTGTTTTTCTTTTGGGCAGTATCTAGGAAAAGAAAAAACATCCAGAAGATCCCTCTTGACAAACTGCATCCATGCAGATCTTTGCATTGCTGTATTTATGCAACACAGACATTCTGGAAGGAAAATTTAGGTTAAGCAAACATCCAAACTATGCAGAGTCTGCTCTCCTGGTAACTCTGCCTGAAGAGCTGCTGATGACACAGTTAAACCACATATTTCTGATTAACAATACCTGCAAAAACAGCAATGTCAAAGGCTATGGACTTGTGACTGAAGTGTGAAAACATGCGTCAAGCCATATTAAAACAAGACATTCAAACTAGTATGTTTAAAAAAACCCCAACCAAACACACACTGAGGAAAAACCTATCAGAGGAGACACAATCCATATATACCTTCTCCCCTTTTAAGTCTACAGAGATACGAATTGGACACCACCCACTTTACAATCCCGTTTGTACCTATCATCTTTATAAGCAAACCAGTAAAACCCAAAAATAGTTACATGAAAACACAAGTTTACCTGGCATGTCTTTCAACAGTTTTATGTAGATCCAGAGCTCACCAACAGGTAGTTTCTTTCAAGTCTCCAAGTACTGAAGTGCGAGAGGCCCAACTATACAGCTAAAAGCAGCAACAAAGTAAACACACAGACCTGTGAAGAACAGAAATGAGGCCCAAAGGTTTGGTACTGTTATTTCTTTGTGCAGTGGGGAAAACAGAAGAGCAGAGAAAAACATCCTCCTTTCAAGAACTTCACTTACATCAGCTGCCTGTAGTAGTAGTACAAAATACATTTTAATGTTTGTTTAACATCTTCAGTTAATGACAAATGGGATAACACAGGACACAAGTTGTTGGCAATTAAGAAGCCATTTAAAATCTGGAAAACTGGAAATTTTTTGGAAAGTTCTTTCTGATGGAAAGGAGCAGGAAGGGAGACATCCTGAATCAAAGTTTCTGTGACTTCATTTCAGAAAACTCCCCTAAATCAAAGGTTTCAGTCTTCAGATTTCCCAAAGGTTTAAATACAGAGAAAGAGCCAAAGACAACAAGGATACTACATACCTAATCTTGTTCAGATGGATGTTACAACATAGCAGACTTGTTTGGTTTTAGAATAGCTTCTACAATTACAGGTCACACACCTTCATTTGTACTGTGAGACATGTGAAATTGTGTTAGTGTAAATATTTACTCTAGTAACCATTAATTTCTCCATCGTGATACAACAGGTTCCACACTAAAGGTGCACTAACCTTTGCCTGAAACACAAAGAAACTTTGCAAAGCCTTTCTGAGCAGCAGTGAGCACACTGAACACCTAAGCACTCAACAGTCACTACATGAATTAATTTTTAACACATCACCTTCTTGGGCTGTGGCAAGATTTGTGTTACTGGCATGCTGAACCTCAGCCACAGAGTTTTAAGTGCCAATAATTCCATACCACAAAAGTGTGCTGAAGACTTTTTAACTCTCACTTACGTGCCCTCAGTAAGCAGCAATAATGAATGCCAAGCGGAGATGAAACATCTCTGTGTAAGGGCCACCTTAGCGCACCCAGTATCAACGCTGGTCAAGATACAAACACTTCGTGCAATTATGCCCTCTTCCATTAAGGAAATGCCTGAAGAAGCACCACACCCACAGATTCAGCTGCACTGATACTGACAGGCAGATATGCCACCAGTCACCTGCAGAGCTTAGATATTAATCTTTCATACAGGTTAGGAGGAGTAAGGAGGACAAGTTACACCAGTTAACAAAGTAGCCCACTCAAAAAGCTATCATTTCCTCCCCCTTCCAACTCTGATGAAGAACTCAAAATTTACTCAATCATGATGTATTATTTCTAGAAGTCGCCTCTACTCAAAGTTACCTCTGAATGTATATTACTTGCATTGAAAGCATCTAAATGACAAATACCAGTGTAGAACATCTGTCCTTCCAACAGGAGGTTATAATGCTATTCCTAAACAGACTTCACATTGACTTATTTAGGCATTAATAAACATGCTTATAATTCAGCAAATCCTTAATAAATCCATTTCATGAATGTAGTAACAGTAACTAACGTGTCTGCCCAAGGCCACAAAAGTGGTAGAATTGAAGCCAGTACTTTCAAATCTCCTGGCTCCCAGACTAGTCCATGCTTATCTTCACTTCACTGTGAGTTTAGAAAAACACAACTTGCCTGTAAGTTCTCATCAGAATGCAACAACTGCAGATCCATGGAGACTCACTCTTCATATTTTCTGAGTAGCACATGGAATCATGCCAGTTGTACTAATAGACCACGGTGAAGCACAAGTATCTTTGAAGAATATTAAACACACATATACACATATTCCTCAAAAGAGCTTCTGTTGTCTTAACCCAGGATAAAAAGAAGCAGTTGTATTCATGTATCACTCTTTGAATAGCTTTGCTAGCAAAGAACAGAATAACTTTCTTCCCCATTTACAAGTGAAAACAAATACTATGACATGAGTTTTCTAGCACCACTACATATCTCAGTACTTTCAAAGCTTTCCTACTCTAGAAAAGCTGCATCAGTATTTGCCCATGTGACATCAACTAGTTTTTCCACCCCATGCCTCAATTTGTTGAGATCACAGATGAAAAAATTACCAATGCAGTGATGACATCCACTGCCACCTTGTGTTACAGTTTAGAACTGAAATCTGAGAGGTTGCATTTCACACAAACATCCAGCTTCAGCTGTTGTAACAGCATTTTCCCCCCCAGAGCCACTCTCCCATATGAGAAGCCTCACTAATTTTATGTAACTAAAATACAACTCAGGCTGCAACAGCTGCAAGCCTCCATGATCCCAAAGTTCATTCTTCTTCACTAACTGATGGAGGTACTTTCAACAGTGCAGTTGCAGACAGTTGGTGCTAAGTGGCATAGGTATTTCCTTTGAGATGTTATTCCTCCAGCACAAGCAAATACACTACTGCAATGACAAAGAAAGCTAGGCTAAGCTATTATTCCTTCCTCAACCTCAATCTGAAGACAATTAATAGAAGGTGACCCCTTTACATCCTTGAACTGTATTTTGAGAATATATATTGTCATTCCCTCCTCTGCAAGAGGAGGCTGAGGGCTCATTTACCTGCAATGGCTGGGTATAAGATAAGCAACTATATTCTGTACCAGCAGCACACACGGGGATAGGAGCTCCAGGACCAGTAAGAGGGATGTGAAGTTGTTAGATACCTCAGAGGTCTGTAAGCAGCTATCTGGGTCTCATGGGGAATATGGAAGCAAACCTTCCTAACTCCAAACTTGAGTGTAATTACACTGCATCTTGCAAAGCAGTTCCAAGCTCAGTGGGTATATCACAGAAAAACATGTGTTAGCAAGAAGAAAGAAAAATGTGGAATGGTTCTGGAAAAGGACATCAGTGAACTTTGAAGCTGTACCGTCCTTTTGGGTTTGTGCTGAGTGAAAGTACTATTTTCTTTAAAAAAAATGAAGTATGGAAGACTGCCTTTTAATTTGGGTAAGCACGGTCATCTGGCAGTAAGAAGAAAGCTTCTCTTGCCTCTTCTGAATAAACAGTGTAGTATCACAAAAAATTCTACAAGCGCAGTATCTTTACACAAATCTAAATCCTGTATTACCAATTTTCTTCCACACTGGGTAATACTATGCAACCTGTAAAACATTACTATATTGTTAGCTATTTACATTACAGTAGCATTGAGCCTACCTACTTCACTTCTGCACTGACGTCAAATCGGAATTTTTTGCATTACCACGTTTCTCACAAATTATCTCCTGAAACAGAAGTATCACATTAATTCACAGAATTCACAGACTTAATTCCAGCATTCAGCAGGAATTTTTCTGGCTCTAGCAGATAGCAGTTTTTCCCATCAGGTGAGCTGTCAAACAAGGAAAATGCTTATGTTAAGTAGCATTCACTGACTGACTTTGACACAAGATGAAACTTAGCTCAGAACACCACTTTTTTCTTCCCTTTCCCCACCCAAGCAGAAAAAAGCAAGACACAAGTCTTCTGCCATACTAATGTATTCCATCTTTCAAAAAGAAAGACATGATTTTAATATTACTTAACAATATGTTAAAAAAGTAGCCAGTTAGGCTTCAGTGTTAATACAATTATACACTCTATAACAGATTTGATAGTGTGAGTACTGTTCTTTCTTAAATTTTCTCATTCTGCAAGTATTCTTACACAAGCTGGCTACAAGTCAGGAAAAAAAATCAAAACACAAATAGCGTAACTTGTACACTCTTAAACAGTAGATTGTGAAAGAACTGAGGAAATACTTGTCCCATAAGAGCCTCTTTTTTCATGAAGTCATGTCAGGAGAATTCTGGAGCAGATGTAAGCACAACTGACTAGGTCCATTCCTTTGTCAGGAGTCAGAATGACAAAACATAGCTAGATGCAGAAGTGACAGGAGCCACTGCAGATGATGCAAACTAGTATTTTGGCCTCCATCCAAGCCTAAGCAATTTAAAGTCTCTGAGGCCAAGGCATTCAGAAGGAGATGGAAAAGAGCTATTGTTCCAACTCCAACGGCATACAGCTACAATCAAGTAAGTCTCACTCACAGACTACAAGCACACAAGCTAACAAATTCAGGTAGAAAGTGGCAAATTTTCAGTCCGCAAGAATTATCAGGCCAAAGGGTTCAGTGCAGATCCACACAGCACTGGGGACAAGGCAAGGCAGCACTGGCTCAAGACCAGATAAGCTCTCAGCACAGCAGGACAGATAAGTGGAGTTGTTGTTCATTGATTCCTGCAGGGTTCCCTCCCCATATTGTGTCATTTCAATGTGCAGCAAAGGTGGTTTTTTTCAAGCTAAAATTGGACCAGTTGATGGAAAGTCTCTGCCTTGTCTGTCTGGCAGAATCCAAGCAGAATCTGAAAAGATAAAAGTGATAAAGTGAAATCAATATATTTAAAATCAAACTACAAGTGTTATCCCTCTTCTGAAGAGCAGCTCCCACTCAGAATGACAAAACCTTTTTTAAAAAAATTATACCTAAAAAAAAAAAAAAGAAAAAAAATCACTTGTCCATCTCTGAAAACGCATCATAAACCAGTTACTTTAAATACAGCTGCATTAGCAAGAGTAAGTGAATGAAGAAGCAAAGAATACTGCATATTTAGCAGCAGAGAAGCTAGCTGTTAACTAGAAACAGAGACGTATTTACCTCAATCTTCTAACAGTAAGAGTGAATTGTAATATGTTAAGCAGAAGTACCAATGGCATGGGACACTGCTTCTTCTGAATATAGTGAAGTTACGTATGAGACAAAGACCTATGAGGTTTGTTTATAACATAGCAGATAAGTAGCTCACATGCCTGGGAAAAAGCACCTTCACAACACAAATACCCTTATTTGATTTCACTGAATTCCAATTTGTGCAAGAACTTATGAAGAAAGTTGGCATGTGCAGGCATTTCAGTGACAATGCTGAAGAACTTCATCAAAGCAAGGTGTAGCTTGTTTAGGCTAAAGGCTGCATGACGGCATCAAGGTAACGCATATCCCTCTTTGGAAGGCTATACAGCTTCTGTAGCAACTGAAAGCCAAAAAAGGGGAGGAAACAGAAGGAGTGAAATAGCAAAGGTGGGGTGGGATATTAGAAGAACTAGACTTATTTTGTTCTTTCTATACTAAACTTAGAAGTAGCTTGCAAGATTAATTCTGAAGTCCGTGTGTAAAGTTATCCATCTATTACACCACTATGAAGCAAGAAAAGATGACGAATTAACAAACTATCAGCAAGAAGTCTGAATCCAGTAGCCCTGTGCAGCTCACATTATCAAGTGACAGAAAATATAACCTTTAACAGTGCCTTCACAGCACTGAGTAGCTGTTTTCCTCTCTTATAACAGCACTTACGAGGGCTTTTCAAACATCTCTTCTGAGCAGGTACACATAAAAAAGCTGGACAGTTACACACACTTCCTAACAGATGACAGTGAAGAGTAGATTACACCAATTACTGATTACAAACCAGTACATTTAGAAGCGTTAAATCTTCCATTAGGAAACACATTTGACAAGTTTATCTCCAAACTTCAGCTGCACTTCTACAAATATGAGACACTGCTTCATTCATCCTATTGAGAATAGAGAATTGATGAAAAGAATTTAACTGATGAGAAGATTTTTTCTATTTTCGTTACAGATACAGCAAACTTGAATGAAGCCAAGAATGTTCCACGAAGTCCTGGGGTAATGGTTCTTTTCCAACCTAGCTGATTCTCTGACTCTATGAAACCCATGAAGGGCTGAGTATCAACACTAATAGCCTAATATATGCCACATTTCACTTATAAAACCTACATTTCAACTTAAAAAACCCTAAAAATCCTTTAATTGGCACCAGTCAAGACAAAAAAATATTTAAGAATAGAGAACGTGTACTTATGAAAATTTCATCAGGTAGTAGTACACTGTAACTCCAATAAATAATCAGACAAATGCATTTTGTATAGTAATAACAAGCAGCACAGACAAGTAGTTATTTTGTCCTTTGCAAAACTCATAGATTACATCCCAGACACAGAGACAATGAAAACTCTATGAATTTAGAGAACTTGAAATCTGTATTGAAAGCCCTCTCTTAAAAAAACCTCCATCCTTTCAACAAATGGCTTTAGCTGTTTTGTGAAATGCTATGTTGATTCCTAAACGGTTAAATTGCAGAAACTGATTTATTTGTAACATTTCAGATTTGACTCTCATGACAGAAGTCTTATTAGATTAGATTAATGGGAAACCAGCACACCCAGACACCATCAAACACCACAAATTTGAGTAGATCTCAGTATTCTGGAAGAACACAGAATCACAGAATGTGTTAAGTTGGAAGGGATCCATAATGACACAGTCCAACTCCCTGCACCTTGCAGGACTACCTCAAACTAAACCATAGCACTACATTATTTAAACATGGGGTGCCTGCTCATATTTGACGAATTTAAAGGTAACATGATGTGTAAATCCCCAAAGCAAGCAAAATATACAGAAGGAAAAAGTTTCACAAGCACAGGTTCATATTATCCTTCTACACTACCTTTACCTTCACCGCAGTAGCATAAGCATCCCTTCTTTATGATTTGCATAAGCTAATATCTAAGTTGTACCATCTCTATTTCATGTGAAGTATAAAATTCCAAACTAAGAGGTCCTATAAACAAGGAAGAGAATATCATGAACAAACCTTTCTGAAATAGCTGTTCCGAAATGTAAAACAATGTCTTACTTGTTCAACACTTTGTCTTTTCCCTCTTCTTTAACACTAGTCAGTATGTGATTTGTATGAATAATAAACGAAATATTCATGCAAACTTTGCTTATAGAAAATAATGGTAACTGAGAACATTCTGAGAGCCTTGATGAGAACCTGGGGGACAGACACATGGATGATTCTGGCACTCATTCCTGTGCTTGTGCTACTCAGCTACAATCTGTGGATCTACAGCTTCAGTGACTGTTATTTTCAGTATTCAGAACGTCAGCTGTAAGAGGATTTGTTGTGTTACAACACAGTACAACACAGGCTTTTCTGCTAGGAGTTAGTAACTTAGTTGTGGGTTGGTTTTCTGTTGTTGGTTTGTTTGTTTTAAAGTCACAGCACGGGAGGAAGCACAACAGCTTTATGTATAGGGATTACGGCACTTTACCTTTTAAAATACTCCACTTCTCGCTCTGTTTCATCCATTTCCACACTGTCCAGATCAATGTCTTTGGGTAAAAACACATCATCTACAAAGGAAAAAGGATGACACTATGTTAGGTTCCATGGGGAGGGGGAAAGGAGAGAGGAAGGAGCTTGAAGAAGCTGCATTAAAGATGTTTCTGGAGAACCATCTCAACTTTGCAAACTATTGATTATTCATGTTTAGGCTGAATTAATACAAGCTTACAATTAAAAAGACACTTCTTAAAATATGCTAATACCCCTGCTCAGCCTTTAAGGAGTTACACTGAGAAAAAGTAAGATGAATCAACAGTAAATTCACTGACTGCATGGGTTGCAAAAGATGCCATAAACCTGGAATACAAATGAGAATGGTCAAATTAAACAAAGGGCTCGAAGAATCAGACAGATAATAAATAGTGCTCAAGCGCCTGAAATTTGTTGGCCTTACTACTAAAAGGCAGTTTTAGAAATGTTTTTAAAATGGTATTTATATAACAAAAATAGTTCCAAGAATTTGGGGATTGTAGAGCTGCTGCTGTACTCCCACTGGGCCATGATCATCAGGCTGTGTCTGCAAGTGTCTAGGTCAGGCTACCTACAACTAGGAATTTTGCAAAGCATTTTTTAACATGTTTTAATATTGCCTGAATTTAGGCCTCAGCTACAGAAACAAAGTTTCTTAAAAATCTGTTGATATACTGTACAGCATCAGTGTATGGTTCTCTTTCGTACTAAAAAAAGCTTCGGAAAGAAATTTTTGTAGAAACCAATCTGAATATTTTCTTCTTGCAGTACCTCTTATTACATATATACTCCAATTTAATTTCTGAAGCAGCTTCACAACGTATTCCAAAAAGGGTGAGACAAACTAACTGAAAACACCTCGTACACATCAGGACTCTATAGAACCCTCAAGATTATGAGAACAAGCAACTCATTTCTAAAGGCATTGCTGGTAGTTTAAAAGTTGCCCATCTTTGCTATGCAACTTACATCTGAAGAAGCAGGAAGTCTTATAAACACAGGGCTTCCCTGTATAGTTTTCTTCAGCCTCCTCATAACAAG
Source organism: Micropsitta finschii (assembly GCA_034783455.1). Classification (NCBI taxonomy): domain Eukaryota; kingdom Metazoa; phylum Chordata; class Aves; order Psittaciformes; family Psittacidae; genus Micropsitta; species Micropsitta finschii. The sequence goes on along the minus strand of JAVHNF010022911.1, from coordinate 5,094 downwards.
CAGTTGAAATAATCCACCAGAATATATTTCTTTAGGAAACAGATCACACCAAAAGTAATAATGCTCACTGTCTTAACACTTCATTTTAAAACTCAGTTTACCTCCTCACCCCGTTACCCTCTTTCCATGAGGGTTTTTTTTTTTTTTTTTATTTTCAATTACCCTAATTCTAATTACAACTTTTTTTCTTCATTCATTTTTTGTGTCTTCACTAACTTGGTACATGGACGCTGTGTCTTTAAGAAATTTCAACTAAATTATAATTATATATCTCAGTATCTTTCTTGTAAGTCAGAACTAGCCACAGTGTGATTCAGCCCCGATTCTTCAAAGAGCAACACAGTTGCTTCTTTATAAATACAGAAACCTGTCCCTATGTTTTTTTCACATTTAAATATTAGTTTTCAGAAACTGCAATTACACTTGATTTAAGCAGCAGAAAACAGTGGTGAGGGGCAGAGAGCAGGAAAAGATGCAGGAAGCTAGCTGCATTCTCCTACAGTAAACACCATCTACTATCCCGACTCCTCCCCTTCAATACTTTCTCCTTCCAATGTCTCCAATCTTCCTTTTCTGCATGTAATTCTAGTGTTTTCCCTTACTCCAATGACTGGAATACAATCTTCTCAGTAAATCAATAAAACAAAACCCAAACAACACCACAGCATAGTAAGCACAACAATAAGGTATCAGAGAAAATGGTGCAGTGCTGTATCACTGACTGACATGGAATGGAAACACTGAACATCAGAAGAGTTAAAGACTGGAGGGCTGACTCAACCCAACCATGAAACCACAAAGTTGGACTCCACACCTAGCACTTGCAACAACCAGGCACTGGGTATACATTTTTGTAACAAAGCTTAATAAAGGCAACTAATCTGAAACACTGAGGGAGGCTACCAAAGGATTAAGGTCTTGCATCTTGATGTGCTTACCAGACACAACAGCAGTGAGAACTGCAGTATTATAAAGTCCTTCTGGTGAATGAATATTTAATTTATCCACCACTATCATTCAGCTACCAGGTGATCCCAGAGGAATGACCAGGTGCTCTGAGAACACAGATGTCCATACTGCAAAACTGCCATCCCAGTACCAGTAGGGACCAAGCATGTGCAGGAATAAACTGGTGCCCAACAATAGCAGCTTGATTATCATGCTGACAAAGCCAACCAGCCAGCACTTGCAGGTGCTTCTCAGTTCTGGTATTTAGCTCTTAGATGTTTTCAGGAAAACAAACAAACAAATCCATTTGGAAGAAAATGATGCAAGTGCAACTTGTCTGAGTCAAGTCAGCCTTCCATAGTTCATTTTTTCTATCAGATAAATAAAAAAATGTTTGCTAACAAAAACTAATATTCATGTGGAGAAAACACTCAATATTATTAACTAACTGACATCCCACTGTAAGTTTTCACTCTGGCAAAAATTAGTTTTTGTACTTACTCACCTATTAATACAATTAATACAGGAAAAGAATTATTTTAACTGAAAGAATGCCTATTTATACATGAATGACTATTCTTTGGCTGCAGAATCCCCTTATTTTCCCTGCTCAAAGAGTAACATCAACTTTAGACTACACTCTTACTGCTGCATGCGAAACAACCTTGCTTTTAAAGAAGTTGAAAATGGATTTCAGCATAATATTGCATTATTTTAAGTACTTATTTTAAGCAAGACAGGCTTTACAGAAAAGCATTTCTTCACTGCCAAAGCCACCATACAAACCCAACAGTATA
>JAVHNF010022902.1:18934-22248 GCA_034783455.1 Micropsitta finschii | reverse complement strand
TTTTCCAGCAGTACGTTACATATACCTTTATTTATATTTGTGATCAAGTACTGGCCAGGTACCTGGTAACTGAAAGGGTATTTAGGTAAATAAATGTCACCCTTGCCTAGAAAGAGAAATAGTACTAGAAAGAGATTAGATTTATTCAAATATGTGGACAATATATAGGAGAGCCTAATGGGTTTTTCCTTCCGCGCAGGCTGTATATTTAGAATTGAGAAAAGATATGCAAGATACTCTTAGTAAAAATAATTGGCCCATATTTCTGGGGCTTCCTGGTGACTAAGTCATGAATTATGTCACAGGTGGTTTTGTTGGGTGAGTGCTGAAAGGGCTGAATGCCCCCAAGTGCTTCCACCTCATTTTGGGGGCTAGGGGGGAAACAGATCATGGTTACACTACATTAAAAAGATTTAAGCAAGTCAGTAATGAAAACATCCACCTGTGGTTTTATGAATGGCAAAAGTCAGCATTAAAAAACACCTTGAAGTCACTCCCCCTTCTGTCTGAACGAAGTATTTAAGTTGCAGCATTGCAGCAGCATTAACGTGAAGCTTTTCCTGTTAATGCGGTAGTCTGCAAAGTTACATCTTAGGAAGCATTTAGGGTTCTTTTTTTTGTACCAAAAAAACTATAATGATGACCTTTGCAGCAAGTCCCTTAACTGGGTACTGAGGTGGGTGAAGGGAGTTGTGTTTTTCTGGATAAGAGCTGGTGCTGCTTTTCTTTTCCCCCAATAGTACGGATTTTCCTTCCATCTCTGCTTTTTTATGCTACACTACAGCAGTTTCTGCACAGCTGATGCAGTGTTTGTTGTTGTTGAGCTTGACTGAGGTGTTGACATTCAGACCATCAGTAGTAGGATCAGCATGTTTTGGTAGGAGCAACACAGTTGCAGTTAGGTTAGCAAGAGCTCTGCAAGAAGACGACACACTTAACTGGGTTCAGCATTGCACCGTGGTACTTAGGCTTATAATTCTTATTTAGTGCAAAGTAATTATCCTTTTGCACTTGCTCCCATATACATCCTCTCGCTTAAACTCTGCTAACCTACCCATTCTCAATCTTGGCCCTCCTGTAGCTAGGAGCCAGGCTATTTTAGAGCCCAGTTCAACTCCTGGTGAGCTCAAGACCCTGACACAGTACTAAGTAAAATTTTCTGAGTCTGGCTCCTGCTGTTTTTCTTGCAGCACAGGAAAGGAACTTTCATTTTAACAACTGTCTGTCTTTTCAGCACAGCCTGGAGGCTAGTTTAGATTATGTGCAATAACTGTCTGAAAAACAGTAGTACTTACTCAAAGTTAAGAGTAACTAATTCATTTTCAGCTCCTTTGTTTAGGAAATCAGTATAAAGACTACTGACCATTCAGCTACAGGAGCAGCTGGTTTAAAAGCTTTACTTGCTCTAGCATCCACCAAGAGTAACAGTTAAGGTGATCAGACTAAAACTTTAATCATGATCTGACTGTAATAACAGTAAGTCTATGCATTCAGAGAAATATTTTTGTATGTTTTATGCAGTTTGATAAAGTCTAAGGCACACTAGTGTTAACTGTGTTTTGTTGTTGTTTTTTTCCTTTGAGTAATAAATGACTGAAACTAAGTTTACAAAATTTACTGTTCTTCCAAGGACAACTTTGGTTTGCACTACAAACTTGTACTGACCTGACATTGCTACTCTTCACCTCTATTAAAGTAGCAGTTGTTTAAAGTACCTGGATCTCTTCCTTTGTCATGGGTATGGGGATGATATGTGGTACACTGGACCAGACAGGACACTAACCAGGATGGATAAAGCATGGAGGAGCTCACTTAAATAACCTACTTCTGTTTTGCTCAGCATTCCTAGAAAATCCCAGATGATATTTATGTTGGGCTCAAGCTGTGAAGATTGTACTTTTCAAGCAGCTGAATCTGGTGTGAAGATGCTCATTACAGCCAAATCTGAAGGTCCTATAACAAATATGTGCAAGATAAGGTGCAAGACAAAAATTTTTGACCACTGAAAGTAACACAGCCAGGCAGTAGCTGAACCAAGTTTCAAAAGGAAGAGGTGTTCATGCAATGTCTGCAGTTAGAACTTGGTTATAATTTCACCTGCCTCACCTGCATTAATTTTTCTCCAATCCCACCCCATCTCAACTGCTGTGCCCCTGTTTGGCATCTGCTTTACAGGAGTAAAATTCAAGAAGGGAACAAAAAACTCCAGCCCTCCTCTGCACAAGGGGGACATGCAGCTCCTTTTATGAGTGCACTTCCACCAGTAGCCAACAGTGCTTTGTTGATGTATTGCTGCAGCTACACAGAGTCAAGTCCTGAAAACTAATATGAGGAATAATGCTTTTTAGATATGTAAATTCAATGCTTTACAGATACTTCACTGTCTCTGCTGACTCACTAGTACACAGTGCAGTCCTTTCCCAATAAGAACTATGCTCCCTTGTGCTGCAGCTTCACAAGAAAGCATAAGGCATGGCTTTGCTCCCTTTTATCTGTCCGTGCATGCTCACCAACTGCATGCAGTTGTTAAGTAATACTCCAAACTGATGCTACAAGGCAGACTTGCAGTGGCATCTCTCTCACGATGCTGTAAAAGTCTGCTTTATAAAGGCTTAGGGCCTATATTTCTATTGTGAGATTTCTAGTTTCTTAACCAACTGCAGCATAAGCCATTTAGCTGCTGAAAAAGTAGGCTTGAAACTCAATACTAACTGATGGCACCAAAAAACCCCAAGCCCACAAACACCACAGAATAACTAAGCATCCAAATTAATGGACTAAGCTTGAAGACAGGAGTAGATTTATTAGGAAAGAAACTTATTTAATATTAAATGTCCAATGACAGAGACAATCGGCTTTGTAACAGAAATTCAAAGATACTTTATTTCCATTTCTCGTATATCAAGAAGCTAGGAATACCTTAGTTGTAAAAATGGGATCCGGTTTAGTTCGATTCACACAAATACTAAACATTTATTCTTGTGTTTTAAAGTCCAAGAATGAAAACTCGCAATTAAACACTGAGCAAGCCACGTGTTCAGGTTATGTTGGTTTCTTATCTTAAAAAGTCTTAAAGAAAAGAAAAAGGAGACAGGACTTATATTCTCAGTAGCATTATGTGCTCTTATCAACACATCTTTCTGAACTCTCTGGGAGGAAACACCAGTCCTGAATTAAATCTTTTATATATATAAAAAAAAATAAAATAAAAATACTAACTGAACTTTATATTTTTCTACGCCACTACAGCTTTCTTTCACCTCATTTTAAAGCAGATCTTCAGTTTAAGCTGTCTTCCTCTGTCTTCGCAGACT
>JAVHNF010022902.1:3934-16434 GCA_034783455.1 Micropsitta finschii | reverse complement strand
CCCCACAATTTCAGACTGAGAAGTCTGCTGCAGTGCTGAAAACCTTATCTTTTCCTCAAACATCTTCAAAGAAGGAAGGAAGCCAGAAAAACATTTCCATGGCAACAAACCCATTCAGTATTAGAGCTGTAAATGCAGTGTTTGCAAATGTCATAAAAATATCAATTCTTTCTGTATTATTTCACACCGTAACAGTCAACCTTTCATCAGGAAAGACACTTTGGAGAGAAAAAAAGGAAATAATCCAAAAAACCAACCTCTCAGATGACATCACACAGAACAACATTCATGCTCTTTTTTCTGATTATTCCCTGCTAGCTGGGCAATTAAAATGAATCATATAAATATATCATATCCCCAACACAGGAGCATATAGATCAAGCACTCTGACAAAGCTATGTTAAATAATGCAATCACCTAGACTGGCAGAACACGCTTTCATATTTCAGAAGACAAAGTAGAAATTAAGCTTTAAAATAGAAGCAACAATCCGACTTGGTTTAAAACACAGCATCAAAAGGAGAGGCAAAGCCCCTCACAGAAATCAGGGCAACTGCCTAAGGAACACCATTACCAAGGTTTCACCTGAAGCAGCACATCCAGTGCATGGTGCCTGGAAGATGCAAGCACCAAGGTCAAAAAGCTCACTGAGGAACTAGTCATTTTGTATCTGTCTGCGCTTGGTTTTGAACTCCGCAGGTAGATTTGCACTCTAACTAACCTTGTTAAAAAGTCGTCTTTTTGTGTCTTATAGGTATCTCCGATGCACACGTAGATCCACTGAGGAATAGTAGTCTTGTTTCCCCGCAGAGGACTAGTAGTCAGCCCAATAATCTTATCTTCTGTCCTATGTAGATATGGTAGATCTTAATAGCCCTATGGATGTGCAGTGTGCAGGGTTTTGTGTCTTGTTTATTTCTTGAATTTGGTCAGGAAGGTTAATTTTGTTTAAGGTTAAAAACCCTACTGTTAAACTGTGGTACGAAAGATGAAACTCTTCTAAACCCCTTAATAATAAAATAGGTTTACCATAGCAAACCTCCAGTGTGCCAAGCAGGACTGAAAAAGTGTACTCCACAGAATAGTCCAATGACTGAAATTCTTTCAACTCCTGGAGTATCTGCAAGCATTTAAGTTCCTCATCTCTATTTTCTACCAGTAAAATTTCTTTCTTTAGAAGCACATACAGTTAGCATGCTGTTGAAACTGGGGGGATTATTTCATCTGGGATCTATTAGGTATAATCACACAATATTGACATTGCTTGCTTCCTGTTTCAACACATGCACATTTTTCTGATTGAGATTGTGTGGGCAACTGAGATGTATTTTGTGAGAATAAATACCAAGATAATGTGAATGCAGAAAATCAGTCAAACCTAATAGCCAGTATTACTGGGGTGTTCCGACTGTATTTGCTGAGGTTTAATCACCAACACAAAAACACGATCACAAGCATAATAACTTTTATATAAGTATATGAATCCAGATTATGGAGGGTAAAGAGCCAAGTTAAAGTAGTCTGAAGGCATGTTCCAGTATTAACTCTGCATAAAATGAAGGTATATGCAGAACAGATGTTTTCCTTCTCTTAAAGAAACACCCTATTTGTTCTACCTACTCCGAAGTTAGTTCCTCGAATACTAGTTGCGTTCTGAGGCTTTATATTAAGCTAATGCTTAGCTAATGTTTATGGCTGGTGGCTCCCTCCTTTAGCTAACTCATCCATGTTCCTGAAACTTGAGTCGGAAATTAAGTGTCTCCATTTTTACACATGCTTTTTTTTCCCCTCATAATCTTAAAGGTTGCTGTATTCTACAGTGTTTTATGAACAAGAAACCAAACTTCTGCATTTTCAAAGTACAGCACTAATTTAATGTGTAACAGGAGGCAAGTCTTGGGCAACTGAGCCTTGCTTTTGTCCTGTTGGGATTCATGTTTATAAAACAGTTTGAGATTTCAAGATGAAAGGCACTACACCATAAGGAGTTTCACCCAGGCCTTTGCTGCTTACTTTTATTAACTGTTGATCAATGCTGGATATAAAGAAAATTAGAGTCTGAAGCTAGTATCCCCAGGGGAGCAGTAACTGTAATAAGACTTAACTTCCACATTACTACTTTTTGTGTAAACAACAGAGCAGGTAACCAGCTTCAGATACATGAACCTCTAAAGCTGACTACTTACCTACCTACAGCGCCACGCTGCAAACATAAGGATGTAATGGTGTTACAGCTCCATCACAGAAATTCAATGCTTGTTTCTTAAATATTACTGGTTTCATTTTACCCCTCTTTTTTATTAAAGGTTTTTCCATCAAAGGGAAAAACACAACTTTCTTCAGCATTACAGTCCTGCTCTAAGGCCTATTTGTGCTTCTACAAATGTTAGGATCATATAGTCAAAAAGAGTAATTGATTTTCCCAGGTGGAATTTTCATCACAGCTCATAGCATCACCTCACTGTTCTTATTTCTGGAGGAAGAAAGTAGCAAGCAGCAAATAAAACAGCCAAGAAGGAAACTGGTTAGAGTTAAAACTAAAAATAATGAGATGCTGAAGAAAGTTCTCTAGTTCCTCTACTAATGGAAGACTCAAGGGAAGAAGTGAAAAGCCATTAAGCTCAAAACCAGACCAAATTTGAATAAATAAGAACACAGTTATTTATATGCACAGATACACACAGAATACTGATTAGCACATTCTTGACCAAGTACCAGAAATCCGTTCAGAAAGCAGCAAAAAGTGCACAGTATCAGGTACGAATTAAGTAACAGATAGATAGATATAGGCTACAATACTGAATCTGAGTTTAAACATCAGTTCCACTGCCAGTGAGCAAGCAGCTAAAAACCACTTGCTTGGAAAGAGCAAAACAAAACAAGAGAAGAATTGATACTAAAGATGCACCAGAGTATAAACCAGGAAAGTTAAAACGCTCCAAGGAAGTCAAGCAAGAAAAATACATGAAGCATCACCAACATTTTGGGATCTGCTGGATAAATATGGGAAAGTAAGGGTAGGGCAAACAGGCCTATGCAATTCAGAAACATGCACATAGCACCTTTCATTCCAGAGAACCTCAAGAGTACCTTAGAAAGAGAACAGACTGTTTCATCCACTACTGACGGTCAGCTCGAATAGTGAAGTGGGGCGACTGTTTCAGACTGGGCATTAGGCAGCACCCCAACAGAGCCAGCAGTTAGGCAGGAAGTTAGTATTACATTCCTCTAGAAGACTTTTAAAGGGGGAAATTCAGCAATAACAACAAATTAGTGTCTTTTCACAGAATGTGAATCTGTAGCGTTCTCTGTGCAGCCTTTTTTAATCCTACTTAAAGGTAAAGCTTCTGAACACCACCAGCCTTTGGTGAAGCAGTGAGTCATCAGCAATGATGCTGTATGTGGCATGAACTGCTATAAAAGCATTCCAAGGACTAATAGAGCATTCCTTGAGACTCACCTGAATACTGACATAGCAAATCTCACTTCATTAAAACAAAAAACACAAGGGGGAAGGATGCGGAGAACAGCGGGAAATTGGGGAGAGGGCATGAGATTATAATTTAGAGCATTACAGAAAGTCTGCAAGATTTCTCTTGGACTGCATTCATGGATTAGAGAAAAAGCACTGTTAAAGGAAAATAAAGGCAACATGAGAGTGTAGAGAAGTAATAGATCTTACAGGTGAAAACCCAGCTACCAATCTCCCACAAAACACGTACCAGCAAAGGGTAACTACAGCAGTACCTGCTAATAGTAGGAAAACATTCACTCTTATGAAAAGCTGATTATGTTTTTCTGAAGGTAAAGAGTAAACAAGTCTTAAGATACAACACAATCTCACAATTTGCAGACTAAATGGTAAGCTTTTAATAACTGCTGTGACAAGTAAGAGGTAGACACTAGGGTGTACATATGCACACACGTGCATTAACAATAACTGGAATGAACAAAATGCTTCAAATTGGTTAACAGAAACATATACAGCTTATAAGAACATACTGGTTTGATCCTAAGAAGAATTTTCAGTCACTCGCTAACTTAAAAGCTTTTGAGACTTTAAGGAAAGATCAGAACTTGATACAAACTCAGTCTTCACACAAACATACCTTTTTCTTTTGACTTCCTGTCTTGTTCTCTCTCTCTGCTTTTGCTTCTGTGCTTGTAGGATTTCCGCTCCCGGCTTTTTGATCGTCTCCTGTCCCTGCTGCGAGACCTATGTTTTCTTTCTGATCTATCATGACTTCTGCTTCTTCTTCGGTCACGACTCCTTAACATTCAGAGAAAATTGCAGAGAAGAATGTGAATGCCAGCTGGTTATTTTCTCAGTAGTAAAACTACAGCACTTTCTAATACACAGATTATTTGCAGAAAACAAGTATTTAAAACAAGCCTTAGCATACTGTATACTTCTTAGTATGTAAGACCTGGCTTCATATTGCCTTCTTCACTTAACCAAAATACAACTACACAGCTTAAAAACATCTACTACTAGGAATCGAAGACCAGCTTCAGGAAAAAGCAAGATCCTGTATTTTGGGAGTATATGTCTATTCAAAGCTCCCTCAAAGACTTCTTACACCACAATGGTGTCATCTACTTCTAAAACTTGACAGAAGACAGTGAACACGCAGTGAGAACTTATTCTGAGAACCAGTAAAATAGAAAAAAGAGGAGAAAGCTAACAAAGCAGTGATGAGACCCAGGCTGACAGATTAACACCCCGTAAGATTTTTACATTTTGGGAAGTTGCATGAAAATTCACACACACACACGTACCTGCTTCGTCTTCGTTCTCTGCTTCTTGATCTTTTGTGGTCTCGTGAACGGCTGCATCTTCTGTCAGATGTTCTGCTTGAATGTCTACTCCGTGAACGGCTCCTTTTACGTCTCTCTCTATCACGAGCCCTCTCTTTTTCTTTTTCTTCTTCCTCCCGTCGCCTCTTCCTTTCCCGCTCCTCTCTTTCCCGTTCCCTCTCTTTCTCTCGCTCTTCTCGCTCTAGTTTCTCTTTTTTTAACCTTTCATCACGGTCAGGTTCCTCTGTTCTTTTTCTTAACTTCTCCTTAAAAGAAAAGTTCACAGAAAGAAATGAACATTGCTGAAGAGAAATCATCCAATGTAACTTAGTTTATACATTCTGAGGCTGTAGGAGCCTAAGCTTTTAAAATACTTCAGTGTTCCAACGAATGGCCTACATACAAGCACTTTAAAATCCCTGAAATGGAAATCCTTTGTCTTGCAGAACCTTTTTTGCTTGTCATTCTCAAAAGAACACACTACAGTTCTTTACAAAAGCTACAAAAATCTCCCACCTGAATTTGCATCTTTGCTTATATCTAGTGCAATCCCATACAACAAAGAATGGTAGTGCAAGCACAGTGCTAAATGCACAAGTACAGGACTCCATTTGATTTTTATATACCATCTTTGGAGTATTTTACCCACTTGACAAAGTCCACTGGACAGCCTTTTATTTACCATAGAAAGCCTCCAAGCAATCTATAGATGTTCAGTAGCTGAAGGAGATGCTTACTTTTAAATCTTCTACTGTAGCTTTTATTTTGGCATAACCCATGTGCTGCTTTCCCATCAAGTGGTCGTCTACCCTGGACTGTGCATCTCCTACAATTAAAAAGGCTCCACAAACTTCACAAACTTCCATTTGTTTTTCTTGGGCTGCAAAACTCTCAATTGTCTGAAAAAGAAAAGTATTTGATAAAGCAAAAAGTTTTAGCCAGAAGCCAGTGACAAGGTTTACTGTTACTGTTACCAAATCCTAAGCACTAGAGAGCTGGAAAATCTTATCTGTGTGTTTTGTCCTTGAGTACTGAACCTACTAGGATGAGCAGGGCAAAGAGGCTACACAGACCCATTCCACATAAGAAGCTAGGGAAGAGTAAATTAGAGAACACAGGAAGCAAGCCTTACTTCTCACTACAAAGGGTTAGTATGTATATGCATACAGCCGTATCTGCAGCTTTCTTGCACTCTCAGGATTAAGGAAAACAAAAATCAGTTTTCTCCTAAGATGATTTCTTTGGCATCAACTGAAACATCTGGAGTTGCAGAATACCCATGGAATATGTCTAAAGGAATGAAAAGGCTAAAATAGCCCATGAAGAAACACAAAAAGGAATGCTGGGCTTCACCACCAAAGGCTGGTGGTCAAATTAATTCACTATTTCAACAGAGAGTAGAGAAATACATGAAAATTTCAACATAAACCCAAGAGATTATTGCTGTGCAATGTTCATGAATCATGTAGTATGCTCACAAACACCATTGCCTGCAACATTTTAAAACTTTTAAAAGAAAGTCTTTTAACACTGGATTAACACATTTAAATGCCCCGTTACTGTCTAATAAATTCTGCACAGAAGTTGCATGCCTTCAGTGTAAGGACAAGGTTATTATAAACATAGTGTTGCACCAACTTTTGCAGTCTGACAGCACTACAAGCACGTTACTTACTGAAGTTGTAGACCTCAGCAATTCTCTCTCTTCCTTTAACTGTTCAACAAGTTTCATCATTCCTTGTGCCTCTTCCACCTTCCCTTCTGAACCTAATTCTTCAATCTAAAGAACAATTAAAAAAAAAAATCAACTGTAATTTTTAAACAAGTAGCAAAAGCAAGAGATGTCTGTTGAGGGGAGGAAGAAAACCTTACCTGTTGTAGCAGTACATCAATTTTGTCAGTTAACACCTGAATCTTCTCTTCGTTTTTACCAGTGGGTCCCGCTCCCTGCCAAACAGTGTAAGTGTTTTCTCTTTATTTTCCTTTTTTTTTTTTTTTTTTTTTTAGTTAAAATAGCTTTAAAACACATTAATGTCTTCTCATATTCCAGTGATACTTCAGAATAACCTCCTGCTGCCTCTTCTCCCATGAGAGCCTACTAATAATAGCCTAGTCCAACATAAAATACTCCTCAACACAGCTTAGTCCACTCCTGCTGACGGAAGCAAGTTCTAGTCACACTAATTCCTCCTAAATCAACAAAAACATTCAAGGCCCTGGCCCATAAAAGGTAAGACATCTGAATTCAAAGTCCTAAATTTAAACCCTGAAACTGCCATGCAGCTATTATGTATCTTTTCAGACACTCCACTATGACTTAGATGGTCAGTGGCTCTGAAATCTTAACTTCTGAGCTTAAGTACAAAAAGAATCTCACTTCATCTGATGTACTTGTTGGCTGTGTGATCTCCATAGGCTGCTGGAACAGACTTACATCTGCCTCCCCTCCAACCTTTGCTCTACACTCCAGAGCCATCAAGCTCTCCTAACTGGATACTGTACACAGCTCCTTCTGAAGGAACTGGACTTTGCACAGACCAATTAACTGGGGCAGCAAGAAGGAGCAAGGCTACCCTAGCAGTCATGAAATGAAGTGCAGGCCACAGTCACTGCTCCAAATCCAGCAGTGGATAAGAAAAAACAAGTGGAGTAAACATGTAAAATTTTTCTCCCAGTCAGTTTAAGCTTCCCATTAACAGCTCTTCAGCACACAGCAAGACTGAGAAAAGCTGCACAGAAATAGTTCTCTCAAACTCCTGCAAATCCATCACTGCCTGCCAATGATGGTGCTGGAGCAGGAAGAGGCTACTGCATAAGTGTGGCAGCTAACAGGGAGATTTAGCTCCATCAGCTGCTGAAAAACTCAGCACTCCTCTACTTCAGCTGTATCATCATGATGCAGCTTTTTTTAGGAGCAACTAAGGGTGAGAAGGTAAACTGAGGTTAACCAGATTTCTAGGGCAGAAAACAGATACTGATTCTGTAGAAACAGAGGCAGGACTGCTGTTGGCTGCAAAGCCACTTGGCTTGTCCATTAAGGCCAGATGCAGCCTGCTAACTAATGGCTGAAGAGACTTATCTAATAGGAATCTTCTGGAAAACACTATATTTTACCTGAGGAGACAAGGTGAAGAGAACACAAAGATAGTAGCTAGAAGAAAAACTGCCTCACTAATTCTTCCAGACTCACCCCAGAAGACTGTTGATTCTGTGACAGTGCCAATCGAGCATGGCCTCTTCGAATTCTGCGCTCTACCTCTGCCAGTAAGCTCTGTAAATAGCGTAAGAAGTCTCTTTCATAGCCCACTTTCATAAAACGAGAGCTCTTCTCATACCTGGTAAGATATATTTAAAACAAAAGCTCAGGTCAATCCAGCACACACGAAAAACAAGTAACAACCTGCAGTGTTATAAATTCTTGCTCAAGGTAAGAGAATACTATAAAAAGCAGTTAGTTTCTCATGGTTGGGGTGCCTTCAAGAAATTTCAAGCATACTAGGAACACTATTTCCATTAACATGTCAACCAACATACTTACTGTTTACGAAGATTTTCATCATGTATTTTTTCACAAGGACCTAAAAAGATCACACAAATGTTTTAAGCTTGCATTCCTGAATGGTGTATTCACATTCCATCAGCATTTGTTTGTGCACCACGATAGAAGAGAGCTATTAAACACTTCCCAAGGACTTTTATGCCTGCCTTTCTGCTTCCTTTGCTTGGAGTTTGAAAGACACATTAAAGAAAAAGAATGCCAATACGGTTTAGTAATTAGAAAACCAAAAGAGATTTTGAGTGACACAGAAAACAGGATTTCCAGATCAAGTTCTACATGGATAAAACTACACAAAAAAAAAAAAACCTTAAAACACCTGGGGCCTTAAAAAGAGAAAAAAAAATTGCATATGAAGGGTAATTTCACCAAGCACTTTCTAAACTCCAGACAGTGTTCTCTGTAATAAACTGGCTGGATGTGTGGCCTCAGTTCATGAAGGCAGTCACATTAGTATTTCCCACCTCCCCCAGACCATCAAAGTCTCCAATGGACCTGGAAATTAATGCTAAGGAACCTGTTTTTCCTAGTTACCTTCTCTAAACTACATGCTGTCCACATACCATCACTTGAAAGCTACTAGTAATTTAGAGATGGCCTTCAGTAATAACTACTATAGTAAATGAGTCTCTAAAGTAAAGAAGCTCAACCACGCATAACCCCACAAAAGTGGTAATTAAAAATAAAAGTTCTATGATTCTATTATTTTTTTACTTGGAGAAAGTAGGATCTGGAATAAATATTGCTCTTAACATACTATATCACTGCTAATCCTTTAATAAAAAAAGCTTATTTTCAAAGTGTTTTGACAGAGCATTACACAACAAATATGTAGCCTGCAAACATAAGTTAACTGCAATTACACAAAAGTTAATGAAAATGACAAGACTTACCTAGATCAGAACGGGTGTTTGTAAATAATTCAGCTGGACAAAAGCCACAAAGGTAGTATTTACAAACCTGACAAAGATAAAAGAAACAGGTATAATTTTTTTAAATCCCAAATTGTCAATTTTGGGTCATCACTTCTATTTTCTAAAATACAGCACAAAAATCCCCTTTGTGCAGTGAGAAATTTCTGTATATTTCACACATTTATGTTACCTGGTAGCAGTATCTGCCACCATGTGCATCTTAAAAGACCAAAAATCTTACTTTCCATTGCAATATTGTATTTCTTAATTTTACTGCTAAATATTTAAGATTACAGGAAAGTGTCATCTATTTGTACATATAAAACAGCATCTGATATTTTCAAAGGAATTTAATCAGATTGAACCAATAAAAAGGGTTACAATTCCTTAACCATGGTATCCTACAAGAGGTGAGTATGCCTGCCATGAAAGCATGAGCACAAGTTGCTCTTAGCTTGCCCATAGTAACTGTATTCAGCCTTCATTTCATCAATGCTACTGGCCATCAGCATTCAAACATCAGGTACTGCCTCAAGGATGCTTATGCCAATTCCAAGACTTAAGATCACATACAATAACTATCCAAAAGCTTCCCTATTACAATGCTTTTAAAAATCCCTGCTTTAAGAATGATATGCAAGGAGACATTATCTCTTAAGGCAGACAGAGAAGACATTGATTTTAACCTGTTTTCCTGCCAACTAAGAAAGGGTTTGTTTTGTTTCTACATAGCCTATTTTTGAATTAGGAAGCCAGGTTCTTTTTTTATAACAGAAAAAAAACAAACCCAACTGTTAGTCTAGCCAGTAAATACTTAACATATGATGGGATAAAACCTGCTTTGGTTAAAAAGATTACCACCCTCACCCATGAGCATGGGTTTAGCTAATCAAGTTGGTCAGTTCTTGAAGTTCATAACACAGAAATATCTCCTGTCTACCCATCAGAACAGACACAAAGATAAAAATCAGAAATACTTTCACCCCTAACTTCATGGACAATCTTAAGCAATAAAATCTTCAATAGACCCTTCCCCTGGATGTGATTACCATTAACTAACTGAAGTGTCAATCCACAACTAGCCTGGACATTCTTTTATCATCTCTTTTATGTTACATCAGTCTCTAATATTTGGCAAATTAATAACTGCTACTGTGCATTACAGCCTAGTTCTCATACTCTCACATGTGGTGTGGGCAAAGATTTGTAACATACTACTTCTAAGATCCATTTTGAAGCATTTTAACAAATCAAGGTGAAGAAGCCCGAAACTTACCCCCTACCAACACCTCAATGAAATTCCCCAGACACCAACTGATCAAATTAGATCAGTCCAACTTATTTTTCTACGCTGTCAGACTGAAAAAACAGACTACAGGAGTTACAATAGTACTGACTGCTTTGCAGATTACGCAGAAAAACAACCAAGCTTTCTACTAAGCCAAAGACATGAAAAGCAAAACATCTCTTATGATACAATTGGAATACTTCTCTGATTAGGACACTGTGGCACACACCTGAAGCCATTTATCAAGAATAGTCATGAAAGAAAAAGGGGTGGTGTTTTCTCAGGAAGCAAGGTGAAAGTTACTGCACAAAAAAATGGTTTCAGAATCTGCTCTATTCTCTGAAAGCTGCAGTACCCCTTCTTTTAATAGCAATTTGTTTCAAGACAGCAGCTTCTGGGATGAATTTCTGTACTAGTCAATAGAAATACGATTTCTCTCTACATTCTCTCTCTTCTCCATTTTCTCATATTCCTATCAAAGTACTAGGATCAGTGAAAAGGGATGGGTTAGACAATTTCCTAAGACATACAGAACACAATAATAATGGTTTGAGCATTTTATGATGTAAAGAGAGTGGCAGAACGTCTTCTGTCAGCTCAAAACCTACGTAAACCGGCCTGCAACAGTTCTAAAACAAGCAGCAACAAAAGAAGCAAAAGGAAAGTTATTAAGGGACAAAAATATAATGAATTAAAACAGAAAACCAACAGCAAAAATAATTAAAATAATTTTATGCTGCAGCGCTGCTAGGAAAAACTTGCTCTTATGAGCTGATAGTTACAGCCAAAAAGGGTAGTAACCAATACTAAAATGTGCAGCTTAAACATATGTGACACACTGCATTAATTATTCAGATATATTAAAAACCAAAACAAAATCAAAATGAAACAAAACCCTCATACACAGGCAAAAACTGCAGTAGTTTTCTCCTGACTGGCTGTGGTTGCTATGGCTTCTAGTCAATTACTTGACATTCTTGACTAAGAAGCAACCTGCAGAGAAAATACATTACAATGGTCCAGACTGTTGTGTTTGTAGCAATTTTCTCCCTCTGCCTTACCTATGTTATTATGCTCTGCAACTGATTTCACTTTAACAGAAAAATATTACTTAAGAGAATCTTGAAAATTATCATTCTGACCTAGCTTCCCCCTGTGGTACATGTACTTTGACAGGCTGGAGATGCCAGTCAGCTGCAATTACAGTCCATCTTGAGTAATCAATGATGAGTGCTAACAGAAAGGGCCAAGACACAGCTGAAGCATTACTGAGTCATTAAAGCCCTGAAACACAGGCGATATGCTTCAAAAAGCACCACTGACCCATGGCTTATCACACTGCTGGACTTAGCACAAGTCAGAAGTAACATGGAAGTACATTCCATATTTGAAGGAAAAAGTAAAAGGCAGTTTAGAATCACAGAATTGGGGGGATACAAGCACTTACTCCTTTTTGCCAAATTATTCTGACAGTTTCACTACCAAAAAGGTGTAACAGAGAGTAATGTTACTGTCAAACTACTGCAGCAGAATTAGCCACAGCTTGTGCCTCAAAGCCTTTAGGGTTTCACATTTCAGTAAGACACTAGAACAAATATAGACAGACGCTTGGAACTTTCCACTCTTCATCTCAAATTCACTAATCCTTGAAATCTCTTGGAGGTGGGAAAGTAGTATACTTCACCTCAAAGTTGATTTAAGCAACAGGAAGAATGGCTACCTCCTCCACAGTCTGCGAACCAAGACAAAGCCTTTCTATATAAAGTACTGACAGCTCCATATCATTAACACTTCTACATTCACATGTTTCTCTTCTGTAAGAAATTATTTACTGATAGACAAGTATCAGTGTGACTGTAATAAATAATTTCATAATCAAATTCCTTTAGTAAGACAATTCCTAGTAAAAGGTTGAGAATAAAATTCAGCAGGTTGTGGCTTACAC